>CAXKVY010012711.1:0-14188 GCA_964058915.1 Tetropium fuscum | reverse complement strand
ATTTGCTCCACCAGGTATGTATAGGAGTAAGAGTAGTTAGTTGGAGTACGCAACGTTAAACTTCTTATATTTTTTTGATTTCTAGCTGGTCGTAAGCAGTAGAATGGTAACATTTACTGCTCCGATTATCATGGGCGTTCATGGACGGAGTCGAAACTTTGCAGACAAAAGTCGTTCGATATTAAAATGTTGGCAACAGTCATATATAGTTTTGAGTGTAGCACAACCCAGAACTACATATTGCACATGTATTTAATTTAATTAGATTTCGATAAACAATTTTATATTACAAGTTTTGATGGACAGAAAACTACACTTGGGGTAAATCAGGGAGAATTATATTTTTTAAAAGTGACCTTTTTAAAAAGTGAAAATAAAGATGACTCAGAAACTGAACGTGTATACAATTGGTCACTCACTATATCATTCTAAGACATAATGGAAAATATATGAATTAACAATTAATTTTTCACGTATGATTGTGCGAAGTCTTTATAGATGCAACGTGTCCCTGTTTAAAAATCCAATTATAGAAAAATATATAAAAGAAAAAAGGAAAAAATAAATATATAAGAACCAAAAAATAAAATAAAGAAAATACTCAGTAATTAATTTATTATCTAATTTGGTATCTAATCTATCTTTATCTAATTTGGTATATTTAGTTAACTATTTAGTAATCTATTTGGTATAGTTAGTTAACAAAGGAAAACAATTGACTGCTTTATTTATAATTGACTAATCAAATGGCTAAAAATTTCTATAGCTAATTGAAATTTCGGAAGCCAAACCATTTTCCAACAAAGAAAAATCAGTTTTGTATCGTTGATCTTCCGTTCCACATACTGTTCCTCGATGTAGATAGCCAGCGTTCTTGTACATGAGTTTTTCTTTTTTTTTTCGAACACATCTTTGATTTCCGTATAATATTAGTGCAGCTATTACTGGCAAAATACACATTTTATCGAATTTTCTTCTTTTTGGATATGTTATCCTTTCTATATCTAATTCTGAACTCGACCATTAATTTCTATTTTTATTTGTTTTTCTGTAGAACCATATTTAATCGTTTTAACTGCATTTGCTTCTGCGGTGGACTTCTTCTCACCGCACAGAACTGTTTCGTTAATTTCTTCAGGGAGTTACAGTTGGGACCGGATTAAAAACACAGTTGCATGGACTTAAGACGTAACAAGTTTTTGAATTATATAATATGCTGATCAAACGAAACCGTTAAGAGTTCTTTAACTTCATTCATGTTTCCTGATACATAAGAACTTACTGAGGTTGTGTAGTTGCTCCAGATATGTCGCTAAAGAACGCATTTTTTTTTTGAAGACGATAGATTTGTATGATGACATTGAGAGTGTTTTTAATTTGCGCCTGTGTTTTTAAAATTCTTTATTATTTATATAATTCATTATTCACAAGTTTGATACCAATACTGGTATGCCGTTAGATTCATATGATTTTCTCTTATTTTGCAGGATTTCCGGTGTAGACCGTTCAGAAAAGGAACGTGAATAGAGACCCGCATATCCAGAAATCTGGCAGGACTTCTGCAGGATTAAGCTTATAGCGTCGTGCAGGGCAACCTGCAAAAGAAGGTATTCGGAAAGTGCATTAGAGATGCACATAAATTATAATAAATAAATACCGCGAAAAGGAACTTACGAAAGCATACGAAATATGTTAATGTAAATATTATAGGATATGGGTACGGAATTTTATGTATCTACTTATGTATGGAATATGTTTGCGTCACCTAAGAAATTACAACAAATATAATAATTGACCATTATAACCTCTTATAGGTGTTTATAACCTCTGCGATAATGAAATAGAGCCACACTGAAAATCACTGATAGTAATAAGTAAGATATATTGCCTTACTTATACTGTCGTAATTATTACGTTTTTATGTGATATTAAAATAAATTTTAATCTGTTTTTCTTTGCTTTTGTTTATTCTGTCGGGACTAATATCATATAAAATATTGATCGAAACATGATCGACTGATTTTTATCATAGAGGTTTTAAAATATAGAGAAGGGACAGTTCTATTACTTTTTTGTATTAGATATATCATCTAGAGATTTTCTTCAAAAAGAAGTGTCCCACAGAAAAGGCTATTTTCATGCGACCACCAGCATAGATTTTTAAAAATCGGCCATTGTGAGTTTTGATCGAAAATTTTTTTAAAAATAGTCTGTAACGTGAATAAATTCGGTTCTGTCATATAGCTAACATTTTGGACAATAGTACCATATTTCAAATGTTTAAAATAATAAAGCGCGAGTTACCTGCATACCATGCCATGCGATACTGACACCACGTGATGACACCGTTGGCTTCGGATAGGAAAAACGCATAAACAACCCACGCGTCGCCATCAGAACTCAGCCGAATTTTTGACCGCATGATTATTTGGCTTCTTCGCAGTTTGATAACGTAGCTCTTAATAATTCGGTGTTGTTGGTGAAGTATTTCAGAATCTACAAAGTGCAGTCTTTATTATATATATATATATATATATATATATATATATATATATATATATATATATATATATATATATATATATATATATATATATATATATATATATATATATATATATATATATATATATATATATATATATATCTGTGTGTGTGTGTATATGTTATACGGCGTAACCCTAGAAATTAGAATAAAGATTTCCGTATGGAAAATACGTCGATTTTTTTTGACTTATTTTTCTGCTGTGTAGCCTTGGAATAGGTTTCTGGCCACATCTGATTTCTTTCGTCGTAACACTAGCAATTGCGTGCATTCTTTGGGTGAGTAATTATATTATTACCGTATTATTTTTTATTAAATTAAATGATTATTTAATTTACGCGGCCCCATGTGGCGCCGCGAGCTGCAATGTCAATTGCGAAAACTTGGGATTTTAATACACTCGTCATACTAAAGGTCTATAACAAAAATTATCTCTCCATGGCCTTTTGCAAGGTAAAGCCTTTTTTTGTCTCTATTTACTGGGGTACCATTTAATTCAGGTAAACTAAATTAAAAGGAGAGGTGTTATGTCCATTACTTCCAGTAAGCAACAATATCTAGGTGTTCTGTCATCAAAATCGGTTAATAAATAAATAAGTTATGGGCAAACGTAGAAAATGCAAAAAAAAATAGCTCACCCGGTATTAGGCCAAGTAATTTGTTGCGTTTCAAAGTGGGGCAAATATTTTATGATTTTGAACGATTTATTTATATGCAGTGAAAGTGTATTTAAGTTTTCCCCTTCACCAAGACGAGCACTAGCAATGACGACGCAGAGAAGATGCAAAAAATCAGCTTGCAGCCAATAACTCGTTTTCTTTTGATCGTACGGTAACAATTGTTCCATAGAAAATGGAACTTGAATGGACTTCAAAAAACTTTCACAATATGTATATAAATAAGGCGTTTGAAACCATACAAATTTTACCCTTATTTTTGAATGTATTTAGCCTTTTTGCGACGAGCCACTTGGCCTAATATTATAAGTAATAATTATTTAAATTTTAAATAAACCTGGTTATTCATGAATATTTTATTACTAGAAAATAGTAGCTTATTTTTGAGAAAATCCTATAATTTACGAATGCATTTACTTTAGTCTTGAAATATGAGCAAAGCATTATATTGCGCCTTGTGGATCGCAATTTAAAAATGTTAACTGTCGGCCATATTTCATGAAAATGCTACAATTTGAATTCACCTGCAACGCCTTTAAATGACCCTTCTAGAGTTATAAATGGCAGTAGTTTGTTAATGCTTCGTAGTGTTTCCCGAGGAGCTTCCCTCATTTCTATAACTACCTTCCTTACTACTTTTCCCTATGAGAAATTACCCGAAATGGTACGTAACAAAATGTACAGGTTGACAAATATAATGCTCACTTCTCTTAAAGATACATTTTGTACAAAAATAAATCAAATTTCAGGTTGTTATTCAAACATCTGTCTGGGAATTTTATTTTATTCAATATGTTTCCATATAAAGTATGACGTCATGAATTATGAAACGTCTATAGTGTGTAAAATTCTATAAACAATTAAACGTAACAAGATATAATAATATACTCCCTGTTTACTTTTGCAACTACTCATAGTCGCTCAATTTTTTTCTATATTGGCCTTGAGTAACGCTCATTCTGCCACTACAAAATATTTAAAAACCTAACCTAACCTGATCTATTACTCAAATAAAACCAGGTAAACCCCCACACAAGCGGGAACAGACTGGGACACTCGTTTCGCGTTAAGGGAACGACATTTCATGAAAACACGGGATGCATCACGGTAAGTAGGGTAAATATACAAAAGGGCAGACAGAAGGATACAAAGCTAAACTGAACTATTCCTAAAATAACATTTTTATATTTTAGATTTACATAATTAAATAAAATGAAAAAATAAATTTTGTAAATAAGAGTTGTCGATAATTAATTTCAGAATACTAATATCATTTAGTGGTAATGATATTCTTTTGAGGATTAAATTCCTCATTAAATAATTAGTTGGCGTTGTCTTCACAGGCGAATAACCAGTGGTTAATGTTACTGATTGACAAGTGATCGTAGTTACATAAAGGTGAGCCTGCTAATTTTATTTTGTATAGGTGTGATCTATGAGTTCCATGTCCAAATAACGCTCTAGTAAAAGTTACAAGCACATATTTTGAAACATTGACTTGTTTTAATAAAGGGTTACTGTACTCGATGTCGAATTTGACGTTACGTTATATGTTAATATAATTATCTCCCCATCTGTTATTCGCTCTTATATATTCTCTCTTATTTGAATTTAGACCTCTTTACCTATAGTTGAGTTCAAAATAGACTTATTACTATACTCAAAATACTTACTGTGTTTTGTATATTGTTTTAGTTAATTTTTAAACTCTGAAATATTTTATTTATTGTTAAAGCTATAACTTGTCAAATATTGTTTGATATGTGATTTCTCTGTTAATATTGAATTTATTCTGGAATAAAAAAGATTGGCTTGCATTAAACTAGGACATTAATTTATTCAAAATATTTATATTTTGCTGGTGATTCGTAAACATTGAGCAAAAACAAAACTAAATCTATCTTCTTGAGATAACCTATCATAACTTAGAATACTAAATACATGGGATATCAAAATCCTTGACGAACAATTTTAGACATACTAACGATGGTAAATATTATACGATGGCACCCTCATATATAAATGAGATAAGTGGAGTCAGAAAAATTAGTTATTAATATAAAAATATCCATGAGTTTCATGTACTAACTGTACACCAAAAAAATGCGTACTGTCTTTCGGGCAGAAACATCGAATATAAAAGTAAAAATAATTTCAAGAAAAATTATGATAAAATTTCGCATCTGGATACTCATTATTATAAAGAGGTGCAGAGAATCTACTAGAGCGAACGACCTTTCAGGATATTTAGTTTCACCTGTGAGGTATCACATTTTGATGAGCTTCTTACACGTCGCCACACTATACAAGAAAAAACGAGTTCATTTTAATATATTAAAAGATAAAGGAACTGTCATTTTCCTGTGACATCCGGTATACTTTAATAAAGCAATTCACGGGTTTTATGTAACCAGAACTTACTGCACCTCTCTCTTACGACATTTTTATTCATAGCACAGCTAAGAGAGAACATTTGTCATCTGTGTTGTAGTCCTCAGTACCAGAGACAAGCCGAATCGTATTTCCTAATATGCAACTTACTGTCGCTCTTATCTAAGATTTATAAGGGCAAGCACGAGAATGTATTATTTCACACCTACAGATAAACATTATTTAGGGGCTAACGTACTCTTATATTGAAATAAATGGTTGCTGGCAAAAGAAAATTGTGCCATTTCTCAAAAGAGATGATATCGCGCGAGATTTACGAGGAGGTTTGTATCATTTAAAAATAAAATTAAAGGCCATTGATAATGTTAAAGCTAAGCTAAGTTTCTGTGTTTTATATATATATATATATATATATATATATATATATATATATATATATATATATATATATATATATATATATATATATATATATATATATATACTTATATAACTTTTTAATACAATAATTGACGGATCGTTCATCTAGTGGACGATGTCTGCAACTACGTATAGTAGCAGACGTGAAGAGACGCTTCATAGACGTGTCAAGGAAAATATTTTCACTTAAATCTGTATGCTCGGATGTTTCAATAATTACTCTTTTCAAATATTTGGGAAACTTGATTTGTTTATTTAATATCATTTACTACAGCAAATCAGCCACCTGGCGCTTCGCAGCAGTTTTCCTCCACAGCAGGCAGACTTAGAGTGCATGTGATGCGTCTCGTCGTCTGGCACAGCACGCTTCCGTCTACCCTCTATAAATGCTTTGAAATGCGCACCGATTCTAAGCGTGGATCACACGCCGTCTGTTACACTGACAACATATATACGGTATCCTTCCTAGGAGCTTATGCCCAACACTTCCAAACCAGCATCTTGCATTGCACATCTACTCGAGATAGTTGGTAGTGAGTTCTGCTACAGATAAGCCTATCAGTTAACGATTCCGTCCTCTCAAAATCCACCAGAACGCCAACCCAGACTTCCAGGTTAATTATTCTTAAATCCAGAGTCTTACACAGAGACAAGAATAACATTATATATATATATATATATATATATATATATATATATATATATATATATATATATATATATATATATATATATATATATATATATATATATATATATATATATATATATATATATAAATCTTGTGCACGGTGGAATTTTATAAATCTAATAAATATTTCGACCATTTATTTCCATTGTGTTAACCATTTTATTATTTGGTATAACCTCAAAAAGTTGTCGTATGACACCAACTTTTTATATAATTTTTTATAAGGAGGAAGTTGTTATATAAAATTTATGTCTAGATGCATATTTGGTGCGTGTCTTTCATTTTATTTATTTGTCATATATACACATGATAAATTTAAATTTTGCGTTATATATTCAGATGTGTTAAATTTTGGTTATAATTACAGTAGTACTAGACATAATATAGGCATATAAATTGTTGTTTGGTATTATGTATGATTTTGTAATTATTCTAAATTTCAATTCGTAAGTTAAAATAATTTTATAGTTTTTTATTACTTTTTGATATATTTATATTACATGATGCATGAATTGACTCCTGAATTACTAAGCCAACGTATAGTTTAAATTAAGTTGGAAGTAAGGGAAGCTATATATCTCTACAAAATGTGTCTCAAACAGGGTATAATAGAAAGCGACCGCATGAAGTCCTGAAGGATGTATAGCCGACGTGAGAGATATCTCAACAAGCCAGACTTATTACTGTCTTATAATATTTCATTAAAGAGACTTCTCTAGATACTTCCACCTCTGAAAATACTAGTACAAATTGCATAAAGGAGCAGTCCACTATTCTTTTTGCTAGATGACAGAACGTCGTTATACTTATTTCTCATTTCGCTTGTCGTCCGTTGTCTGTAAAACCACATCTAGCTCAAATACAGTAATTCGATTCGTACCATCTTCAGCAAACCCATTTATATTTCTGTTCATTGCTGAAACATGAGAACTACGGGATATGGAATTTTGATATTGTCGAGGTAGTAAGGGTGATATTTATACAAAAATGTATCTAAAAAATTTAAAATGCTATTTTTTCAGTTAATAAAAAAGTTTACATAGTATATATGAGTAAAGATAATTATAATCTAAAAAAGTGTATTTTTCACTCTTTCCCTGATCTTATGCAGTTTACATGTTGAAACAAAAATCATAATAAAACATAAAGCAAAATTTCCTCGACTATCTAGAACCAGAGATGGCACAACATACTATTTTCTACAATCGCCTCAATAGTAGACTTTTGCGCTTTCAATTCTCAACGCAAAGTACGCAATTTCCGATAATGACATAATTGCCGCTTTAAAGCGGCAATAGTGTCAATTCCCGCTCGCTTCTTTATTATAAATTCCTTAGCAGGCGCTTGTCAGTCAAAAATGACACGTGGGAAATGTAGCTAACAAAAAATCGGTTCATATATAAACATATGTCAAATACATACAAGAACACATTGTATTAAGCGATTGTAGAAAAAATGTTGTATGTATTACGAGCACAAACTGTCATTGCCGCTTTTGAAAGAATAAAAATAAGAATAAATTTCTTTCGCAAGCGGCAATGCAGTACTTTGCGCTCTTAACATACAAATAACTATTGTATATTATATTTTAACATATGACTTACATACAGGATTTACATAGTAGGTATGACATATACAAACTGAAAAGAAAAAAGTCTATTATCCAAATAGTTTTATAATTTTGATGAATATTTGCAATTTGGAATATACATTTTCGGATATGACGTAAAAGTTTCTTTTGTTTTCAGATTCATATATATCCAGATATATATATATATATATATATATATATATATATATATATATATATATATATATATATATATATATATATATATATATATATATATATATATATATATATATATATATATATATATATATATATATATATATATATATATATATATATATATATATTTTGTGAAAAGTAATCTTGGGTTTGTAGCATTTCATTACATAGAAATAAGCAACTAGACGAATAAGAAAGAAAACACACTTACCAGTACTATATCTGGACACACATACGGAAATGAATCACTATGCATATGAAAACGAACCACTTAGAAGTTGTACAAGTTCTTTCACCTTTCTTGAGGATCTTCAGAGCAATATACGATTTATTTCATTGATCATTCATACTTGAATTTAAATTACCAATACACCAACATTTGCAGTGACATTTTATGACATTAGTTTTTGACGGAACTCATTCTTAGAATACACAAACCTAGTCTACTATTTATATTTGTTCCATTTGAACATATTATATATAAAAGCATTATATGTTCAAATGGAACAAATATAAATAGTAGACTAGGTTTGTGTATTCTAAGAATGAGTTCCGTCAAAAACTAATGTCATAAAATGTCACTGCAAGTGTTGGTGTATTGGTAATTTAAATTCAAGTATGAATGATCAATGAAATAAATCGTATACTGCTCTGAAGATCCTCAAGAAAGGTGAAAGAACTTGTACAACTTCTAAGTGGTTCGTTTTCATATGCATAGTGATTCATTTCCGTATGTGTGTCCAGATATAGTACTGGTAAGTGTGTTTTCTTTCTTATTCGTCTAGTTGCTTATTTCTATGTAATGAAATGCTATAAACCCAAGATTACTTTTCACAAAATAAATATGAATAGCAAAGAATTTCAAAGCTAATATATATATATATATATATATATATATATATATATATATATATATATATATATATATATATATATATATATATATATATATATATATATATATATATATATATATATATATATATATATATATATACATATATATATATATATATATATATATATATATATATATATATATATATATATATATATATATATATATATATATATATATATATATATATATATATATATATATATATATATATATATATATATATATATATATATATATATATATATATATATATACATATATATATATATATATATATATATATATATATATATATATATATATATATATATATATATATATATATATATATATATATATATATATATATATATATATATATATATATATATATATATAATATATATATATATATATATATATATATTGTATTTCTATATTAATAGCCATATAAGAACCCATAAAAATATAAATTTCTCGAAATTTCGAAATTGATACTATATAATTAAAATGAGCCACAATAAATTTAATTTTGGGTAATAAAATTTTCAGAAAATAAACAGGGACATAGAAAAATAAATTTTTCCATAGGTGAAAACGCTATCGAAAACGCCATAGGTGAAACGCATAGGTGAAAACGATAAATATGTTAAAAATATTTTTCTCCTAAACCGCAGGACGTACCGACCAATAAACTTTTTTAAACGTCCATCTATTCTCTCTATAAAAGTATAAAGGCCGAAACGTTCCTCTCCGAAGCCAAGGGAGATATAATTTTTTGAAAGAAAACATCAATTTTCGAGCAGTATATTATTAAATTTATATACTCACCCCAAGGTCCTACAGCAACAAACTGACAGATAAAATTACGCGTCCTATATGTAAACAGCCTCGCCAGATCCGACGACGCGACGGTCTCAGATACGATGTCGTAACGACGTTTTCGAGTTATCACCGAAAAAGTAACATTTTAAATGTCTTACTTTATCTATCCGTATCTTCTAAACCAATTTACAATTTATCAAGCCGACGACGTATATAACCTTTTTCGTGAATCTGTCTATTCTCCATATAAAAATATAGGGGTCGAGGAGCCAACTGCCAAGGTAACGGATGAATTTTTAAAGGAAACTGCAAAAAAAATCAAAACTTCCTAGGCTATCTATAAAAATATGAATTTTCCAAAAGTTGTATTATAGACTCGAAATCAAAACTATATAGTTTTGATTTATACCTAAGTATATGCTAATACCTAAGTATATACTTAGAATGAGGAATAAACTTCATTTTCGTATTAAATTTTCATAAAATTAACATGGGCGTGAAAAAATCAATTTTTACGGGGGTAAAAGCGGTAAAATAAGTTAAAAAAAATTTCTCCTAAACTGTACACTAAACTGACCCGACTTATATAAACTTCTTTAAAGGTCCATCTGTTCTTTACATTAAATTATAATAGTGGAAACGTCCACAAAGATAAGGGAGATATGAATTTTTGTATACCATACGATTTCGGAGCGATATTATATATTACCTTAAATGTATATAATATTCCATAATTCTTAGGGAACTAAATTTTACACTTAATCAATTTTATCACCCCAAAGTCATACGGAAACAAAGTGAGCGATAAAAACCCGCGTCCTATTCGTTTTAGAAACGATCGTTTTAGAGTTATCATCGGAAAAGTAACATTTCAAAGAATCTACTTTACCGACCCGTATCTTCTAAACCGTAGAATTTACCGAGCCGATGTACATAACCTTTGTGGTGAGCCTGTCTATCTTCTACATAGTATATCGAAGTATATCCATTCGTCCATCTGCCAATTGAAAGTGACAAACTGTCACACCGTTACAACCTACTGGAATGTTTTTAAACGTATAAAATTAGGTTTTCTTCTCACAAAATATAAAATTGGTGAAAATCAGAAAAATTCTGGTATGCAACACGTTGACAAACACTGTTGTGTAAGTGCATGCTTTGAGAAATCTTCTCATACAAACACACAAAATATACAAAATACTTACACAAAATAGTACTTTTGCCAACTGATTATATAAATAGCTATTACGTCCTTAATTAATACGTATTACGTATTCAGGGTTGCAAATCCGTCATAGTAAAATTAAAATCCCCACTGGCGCGGTTTAAATTTCTTTTTTATTACCATCGTACGCCCTGGCAGTTATAAAGTCAAAATACATTTACATGATTGCAGGTGGCTTTTTGGGTAATAACGTTAACGTGAATAAGCATAGTCGGACCTCGGCGCGTTAGTTTTTATCTAAGCAAGTTCACCCGGCATGTGTATCGCGGGTAATTCACAAAGAACACCTGAAAAAGCGCAAAATTTAACGCAGAATCTAATTATGTACACAATTTGCTTCGCCCCGCAAAAGAAACAAAAGTGTCACAGACGGTCGAAATATTCGTACCTACGACGCTTTGTGTCAGGATAGAAACACGTTGAGGTAGTTTTTTAATTAAAAATAAACTCATCACAATTTGATTGATAATATAGCAGACATTATTGCATGAAGAAATCCATTATGTGTGAAATCCTATACTAAATTAAAGCAAATATTTCATAAATAATATAATGGCTATATGCAATCTCATATGCCAATAATATATATATCAATAGCAGAAAAGGATAGGATCTTTGTGTAAATTGAAGATTGTGATTAATATTACTTAAAAGTTAATAAACAAAATTTTCATTTTGGACCCAAGCTGTTGAGGATTTTTGATGAGTTACTAATAATATTTTATGTGATGTTACTATACAGAAACTGATGTTATATAAACAGACTTTTCCAAGGCGTTCGGCAAACCTAATCATAACTTACTACTCAGTAAATTAGATAAAATCAGTTTTCCAGAATCACCACCTTAAATCATATCTGTCAAACAGAAAACAATATGTTGTATAGAAATGTTTAAGGGCTGTTCTATTCCTTGCTGCCCCGGGATTGCCACAAGGGTCTGTTCTGCGTCCCCTCGTGTTAATATATCACACCAAATTTTATCAAAATTGGTCATATGGTTTTTGCACAATATTGTTACAATTCAGATTTTTTAAAGATAAATGAATGCTAATTTTTGCTAATTTAAAAGGGTAAAACTAGAGCCTCTATATAATTCAACAATTTTTGACATATAAAAGGGCACTCATACTTTGAAATGCATTTTGAAAAATTGCAATCCGTTAATTAGGAGATCCGTGGTGATTTTTTTAATACGTGCTTATTTTCTTACATTTTGTATTTTTCTCAAATGAAAATAACAAAAAGAAATTATTGTAGAACTACGCACAAGGCTTGAGAGTGCTAGTTTTCTAACGAAACAAGCCTTCGAAGATGCTGGCACACTAATAGTAGAAACGGCAGTAGAATTATCATCGGAAATTAAGCAATCTGTAATTGCTGAAGATATTGAGCCTTAGTAATTTTTTGTCCGAATGTAACCTCAAATAAAAATTTACACTTTTGGAAACCGAGTAAAGGCTAAAAAGCATAAAAAGTTTACGACTGTGAATCATTCTCTCCAGCTAATTTAAAGTCATTGGTTGGATTCATGCATGGCTTTTCTGCACGTGACACTACATTAATCAAATAACTTGGAACTGACGAAGATTTAAGAAACGAAGCTAAAATTTTTTACGTGTCAAACGCCTCTCACGAGCAGATTAAAAGTGCTAGATTTAAAATCCAAAATTGTAAAATTAAAATTGTAAAATTGAATTTGATACGCTCCGGTACCCCTGTTTCAAGAAATTATGTAAAAAAAGAACATTCATTTGTCAATGCTCCTATCTACCCAATCTGCAGCCGCACTGCTACAGAGTGTATTATTAAGTCCAACAATGGCTTGGGAATTATTTAAATACAACAGATTGTGGTTGGGATGGAGTAGGAAAAATGGATTAGAACCTATTCAATTCACCGAACCGTTACTTCCTTAAAATATTCCGATTATTGTACTAATTGTCGAGGACAATCATGTAAAAATGCAGCAATTCTCAAAACACCTATAGACATCGACGTGGAAGATGATTACGATGAAGAAAGAACTCCTACGAGAGAAATGGAGGATGATCTACTGGAGGCAGAAGAAAACTCATTTGAGTTACAATATGAAGAAGTAGAGGACGAAAATATTGATGATACAAATGAATTAAGTCAAATGTATAAAAGACGTAGACCGAAAAATTAAACTGATTAAAAGATAAATATAATAATAAGATATTAAATATAATTTCATAGCTAAATTAAATTTTCATAATTTATAATATATTTTTTTAAATTGAATGGATTTTTTATTTAAATACGTAAAAATCTAATCTCTCGGCTTTCCTAATCAACGGATTGCAATTTTTGAAAATGCATTTAAAAGTTTGAGTCCCCTTTTGTACGTGAAAAAAAATTCAAGTATAGTGGAGTGTAGTTTTCAATTTCCGAGTGTCACAATTCAGGCGGCTGGCGGCAAAGAGTAAAGGATAAACAAACAACTATGAAAAGCCTTTGATGTTAGCCGACTGTATACTGAAAACAAATTGTGACCCTCGGTAAACTAAAACTCCAGTCCACTATATCTGGAGGCTCTAGTTTTTACCCTGTTAAATTTGCAAAATTTAATTTTTGCGAATATTGTGCAAAAACTATACGACCGGTTTTGATGAAATTTGGTGTGATGGAATAAGTATTTGAAAAAAATTTGGTAAAAAACTCGTTTTTTTCCTTTTTTTTAGTTGTTTTTGTTATATTTGGAATAATAATCCTAATTTTTT
>CAXKVY010012710.1:0-29255 GCA_964058915.1 Tetropium fuscum | reverse complement strand
GGCTGATACATTTTTAAAAAAAATACAGATGTGCTGCAGTTAAGTGCTGCTAAAACTGATTTCGGATAACAAAATAGAGTGATATTATGTATATTTTGCACATAATTAGCAAATTGATTCCTCCGGCTTAACTTAGATTTTTTTAAATATAAATTTTATGTCAAATTGCTGAATCATAACCACCGATGGGGAAGATTCGTCTGCCGAGTGGGGATGTTTCGGTCCATGTCTAATTTGGTCAGCAGTTTATTATTTTTTCTTTCTTTTATACGTTTAGAAAATGGTAAATGTCACTAACACTGATCTTTATTAAAAGTAAATATACATATCAAAATATAGAATCATCTGGATTAACATATTACATTTAAACATATTACCTTTGAAAAAGGCAAAATAGCAGCAAAATCTTTTTTTTAAATTATTGAGATGTCATCGACATCCGAAAATAAAAGTACGTAGGTGTATAGAGAAAATAAGAGTAGGTATACGAGTTATTCGTATACCTACTCCGCAAAAATTTCACCTCATATTCCTCAAGCTGCACAGAAAGAATTTGTCCCACCTAATAAATTTCTGATTTGGAAACTAAAAATGTAACAAGAACAGAATTTTTCACATTAACAGTGCCCTCCTCACTAGTGAGTTTCATTTCTTCTCAATAGGCTTCTTCGTCAGGGAACTCATCTAATGGAATATCAATACTGGATTCACTTGACGTAGAAATATTTCTTTTTCTGTCCACTTTTACTAAAGCTTTTTCAATATAATTTCTAATCCACTTTTATTATACCTATATTATCTTCTCTGCTTCAAATGGGGAACATTCAATCTTCAATATCTCGATTTCTGGACCACGTACAACAATCCTATTGTAAGCAAAATAGACTCCGAAAAATTTAGTTTTTCATATTTTTTTATTTTCTCATATTTTTTTTAATTATCTGCCATTTCTCGGTATTACAACAATTAGTTATAATAAAAAGTAGTTATTACAATAATTAATGACACCCTGGTTTTCAGAACGAAGAATTATTTGTTATTTGTAAATTCATTAATTACAATGTTACTGCATAATTATTTGTTACACCTAGATTGTTTCACGTGTTTGTTATAGAAATCAAAACTGGTTAGGAAATGACAACAGCGTAACTTATAGCCTAGGCATATGACGGTTTGAGTCTGAAAAAATAATGTAAACCAGAAAATTGGTAGGAAGATTCTATTTAGTGTACTGAACAACATATCAAAATACCTAAGCCGGCACATGCCGGCTTCAAGATGAAAATATCCATAGTAGGGTATTAGCCCAGGAGTTTTAGGTTTTAAGAAAGAAGTAATTATTGTAAAGCTGGAAATTTGCATATGTATTCTATATACTCGATAATCTGAACAACATATCAAAAGTCCCCAACCCTCCCGTGCCGGCTTCCTGGAATTCGAGGCTGTGAAAATCCTGGAATCCTGGAGAAGCGTTCATATGTACTGGAACAAGCGCAGCGTAAGAACCGTTTGGCCTACATCCTTCGGGATGGTACCAAATGAAATTAGAATTAATTAGCTATCTTTTAAACCCTAACAGTTGCTATATCTCACCTTCCGATGACACAGGAAACCGAGAAACTGCGGTAAGTAAAAAAAATCAACACCTTTTTTTGTACCTTTTTTTGTAAGCGACGTGGACAACTTTAGGTAGAAGATATAGCAACAATGAACGAAATAAATGTTGTAGAGCATAAAATAAGCTTTCTGCTAATATATTTTTCCCAATGTACTTTCCCTGTGATACTTATAGAATCGAGATACGGCCGCTTGAACAGACGCGACGACTTTAGTCGTGCGAGTTCGAATTACTCGCCATATATCTGAAAGTACTTTGAAATCTGAAATCTGAATGTACTTGTTAGAAATTTAGGTTAGGTTAGGTTGAGCTATCTTAGCTGATGTATTGACGTCAAACATCACATCAAATAGCATATTTTAAGTATTGAAGTACTTTTAGATTTGTATGGCGCGTAATTCGAACTCGCAAGACTAAAGTCGTCGCGTCTGTTGGCGTTCAAGCGGCCGTATTCCGATTCCATACGTCGCACAGGTAAAGTAAATATGTCAATTGGAAGCTTATTCTATGCCCTATCACATTTATTTCGCTTACTTTTGCGATATCTTCTACCTAGTCGTCTACGTCGCATGCAAAAAAAAGGTGATTATTTTTTTAATTACCGCGGTTTTTCGGTTTCCTGTGTCATCGGTCATCCTGTGTCAAGTTGAGATATATCAACAGTTAAGGGTTTAAAAGATTCGTTCTAGTGTCATTTGGATGTAAGCGAAGGATATAAGCCAAAGGATGGATATAAACCAAACGGTTCTTATGCTACGTTTGTTCCTGTACATATGAACGCTTCTCCAGGATTTCCACACCCTCGAATTCCAGGAAGCCGGCACGGGACAGTTGGTGACTTTTATTATGTTGTTTAACACATCAAGTAGAACACATATAAAAATTTACATACACAATAATTGCTTCCGGGTTAAAACCTAAAACTCCTGGGCTAAGATGACAATCTTAGACTTTAGTGGAATGGATCTTGGTTTCGAAAACAGACAACTCGAATTCAAAAATTTTTTTGCCGAATCTATAAAATCGTATCCATCATTTTGGCATGGTTTGTGCAGACGAGGTCAAGAGGGGGAGGTGGGAACGATCAATTAAAAGCATGGGAAAGTACTGTACTGGTTTTACTGTATATCTCGGCGGCTTTGGATTTTACAAAAAAAAACATACAAAACTCGCGACAAAACACACACGCTCATTTAAAGCGAAATCCGATAATTATTTCGGGATATATCGCGAATCGTATTTGCGAAATTAAAAAAAATCAAATTGATTTTTCATCCAGGAGTGGAGTTGGAGACTCAAATTTTTTTTTGTGGAAGGGCTATTAAGGCGTTATGAGGCCGCAGGCTGGGGGTGGTGGGATAAGTGGGAGAGGGGGAACATGAAAATTTTTAAAATGCCCATAACTTCTGAATATTGACCTATCTTAGAAAATCAAACGGCCTTTTTCTTGATTTCTTCACATTCAAAACCTCCTCCTTTTTGGAGGTCGATTAAAAACAAACAAAGCTAGATCGGTCAATATTCAGAGAAAAATAAGGTTTCCCCTTCGTTTTGAGCCTGGCCAGAGCTCTCCACTCCTTTCGGTTCTCCTGCTGCATAGTAAAAAAACTCTGAAGTCCCCTAGTTCTCCCCCCCCCCCCCCCAATCATCCGATTTTGATCAAGTTGAGCTATATATATAAATGTCGAAACAAAAAGCTGTCGATAAATTATTTCCCCAACCCCGTCCCTTATACCGGACACCCGTTTGAAAGAACAGGCAAATCTTTTTTTTCGCGCTTGGCGCTTGTTTGCAACATAAAATTAATGCCATCGTATACGCTACGTATAGCGTATAAAGCAACGAACAAAATGCCGTTTGATTTTTTAAGATCGATCAATATTCGCAGGTTATAGGCATTTTCAAAATTTTCGTTTTCCCTCTCCTGATTATCCCACCATCCCCAGCCTGCGGCCTCGCATTTCCTTCATAATAGCTCTTCCACACAAAAAAATCAGCCTCCAGCTCCACTCTCCCTCGATGAAAACCCAATTTGATTTTTCGTATTTTTGCAACTACGATTCGCGATATCTCGCGAATTAATTATCCGATTTCGCTCAGCTTTAAATAAGCGTGTGTGTTTTGCCGTACTCTTAATTTTTTTGATCAACTTTGTTTGTAAAGACAAAAGCCGCTGAGATATGCATTGAAAACGATTTTCCCATGCTTTTATTTGATCGTTCCCCCTGACCCCCTTTGACCCGTCTGCACAAACCATACCAAAATTTGGACCCGATTTGATAGATTGCGACTTTGTTTAAAATTTGAGATAAATTCGACCCATATTTCTCTCTAGATCCACTCCACTACTTATCTTATCCTTAATCTTACACGATCCGGCAAACTCTTCAGGTGTACTTCAAGAAAACATACAGAACTAAGTATACATGAAGATAATAACGCTGATAGTGTGCCCGACCTCCTGGGTAGTCAGACATTTAATATGTTATTTCTGACCTTCGAACAAAATCACTAAAAATGGAATATCTGAACCGCCTTAATTTTGCGCAACGAAATACTTGTCAAATATTTCAACAAATATTTGACATCATTTTAACATTGGTTAAAGTACTTCCAGCTCTTTCAGATTCTCCGCAAGTATAACACTATGGGATGTTTTGATTAATATTGGTCAACCGCCGCCACGCGCCAGTGTGTAATCGACACGCGTCAAGCTTTAAATTGGCCGAGGGTTTCTCTTTTTGCAGGGGTAAATTTTCATTATATTGAGTGTGCTGCATTACCCTTTTTACATGCTCACATTATCGAACCCCGGAAAGGGTGTCGTAGGGGATGACGTTTGAATAAAACATTTTACAAATCTAATATAATAACTGAGTTTCGAATCAGATATAAACGTGGGTTCCCGTGAGTGAGGTATTTATTATTTAAATATATGAAAACATATTATTTTGATTTTTTTGATTTGTTCTACTTAAACATGCCTATTAAACCCTATTAGGATTATTTCTGAGCTGTGAACGAAAAATACTGAAATATATTGCATTTTTATTTTCATTCTGTGACATACTTTGTTTTCTTCATAAGCAAAATGACTAACGTACCAAGAAGCAAATCTTTTCTAGTAGGAGTAAAATTGAGCTTTCCATTTTTGAGACTCATATCAAAAGAAGAAAGCATAAAGAAGAAAATGAGGGAAGATTTAACACTGATGGATTACAGAAGGGTGAAATAGCTCAGGAGAATAGAAACAGTATGGGTAAATCCCTTGGTAGCATAGAACAAAGAAATCAGCACATAAACACTATATGGGAAGAAGTTGATGATATGATACATTTTCTCCTGAACAGATTATACCAAAGAAGTTAGGTTGAATAAATAATGCACGAGAAGAAATATTTTGATACTAATAAACTTTTTAGAAACAGGAAAATAAAAATATTTATAAAGGCGTTAAATATATCACTATAACCAACCAAAAGTTTTCCAATACAAGGATAAAAAAGGAAATTTCATAAGCGAACAATAATTATCGAAGAAATAGCAAGAATATTTTGAATCAGGCTTTGAATGAAGGTATATTGACCAAACTGAAGTGTTAAAAGAAAATATTATGTGGGGAGGAGCTGCAGAAAACTATCTACAAATTAATTAAAGAAATATGGTAAATTGAGGAAACGCCGGGGAATTGGAAAGTGGAAAATATTCTACATATCTATATAAAATGAACCAACAGACTACACAAACTACAGAGGTATAGATCTACTAGAAGTAGGATATAAAACAGTAACAACTTTATTGGAAAGGTGAGTAGAATATGGTAAAAATGAAATGACAGATTAATGGCGTGAATATTTGAATTTCCTGAAACTAATTAATTTAACAAAAATAACATCACAACCGACCATGCTTAGTAAAAGCGTTAAAAATATAAGACAGAAGTAGAACTAAGGCAAGGGTATCCAATATCAACAATGCTGTTTAACATAGCTTTAGTTTAACTCAAAAGTAATTAGAAATAGTAAAATAGATAGGGGAAGATCTCTGTTGAAAAAATCATGTCATCAATGCCTCGCATAAGCGGATGTGAGAAACAAAAAATCAGATAACCCGAAGCCTATTAAATGCTGTAAAGAAGATGTGTTGGAAATTATTGAAGTGAAAAATAAAATTATGTAACTGAAGATCTAACATAACAACAAAACCAGCCTCAAAGTGCAACCAGATAAACAAGTAAAGTTAGAATTTGATTAAGTAATACTACAAGTACAAGTACTACTGTATATCAGATAACCAAACCAGATAAACAAGAAAAGTTAGAATTTGATTAAGTAATACTACAAGTACAAGTACTACTGTTACTACAAGTAACAACAATGAATTAAGAGGAGTGCGAAATCAAAAGATTTAAACTAGTCTCAAATCAGTCTAAAATATGATTATACAAGACAGTGTTGACACTGACATTGCTTTATAGAGCGAAAGCATAGACACTAAACAAGAAAATACAAAACCAGATAGAAATATGAGAGTCAGATTTTACGCAGAATAACAATAACGACATTTATTCGTCCAAGAGATCATACAAGTTATGATATAGAGCCCACGTGCATTCTCACTATCTCGGTCAGTCTGCTCATATAGCAATTGTATCGTGAACCAGGTAAAGTAAAAATTGTAATTTATCAAAAATGTATAATTTTTTGAAAGTAAACCTATAGGTGAGCTCATATACTAAAGTTACATTAATGATATAGGATCTCATAACAAATAACAAGATTTTTTGATGCTGTTTTGAGATATTCGTTCAAGAAATGATGCCCCAATAATTTGGGTATCATATTTACTTACGTACTTCTGTAAAACTACCCAGTAAACCTTAATTATTATTTATTGATGCTATTGCTAAGATATTGATTGTTTTAAAAGTTTGATCTAATTCATTATACAATACTATTGATAAGATATTCATAATTTTAAAAGTTGCATCTAATTTATTGTACAGTACATCACCAATATGGGTGTATATAAATCGTCCAAATCCATTGAGTAATTTTGAAGGTACAGCGGTTTTAATTTTGCACTTAAGAGTGTTCCATATCCATATTATTATAAATACTCTTCGCTGCGAAAGTCGAAGAAATAGGTTTTCATTTGATCGGGAAAAACTAAAATAGCCAATTTTCGGATGAGAGCAATTTTCGGTTCGTCGTCAGATTTTAAACGAGTCAAAATATCCGTCCGTGTTGTCCATGCAAGGCGAAGATTTATATCCTGTTCAAGGGCGAAAACTTCAGGATCTAAGGGATCCTGACTAATAAACCTATCCTAATAAACCATTATGTATTAAAATCTCCAAAATACTTAGTGACTATCACATAAAGGCACTACAAATATATTTCCATATAATAAATCTGTAGTTCCAACATCTAAATGTATAGATGCTTCCGAAAGACATTCCAATCATTACCCCATCGTGTTTTTGTACTAATGTGAGTAGTGCTTGTAATGTCACAAATATGTATAAAAAAATGTCTGATCTTAGATATCTCCATAAAGACTTTAACAACCGGAAAACATCGTTTGAATAATTAATAGAAAAATAACAAGAATTTTTATTATGAAACAAGTTACGTCGCCCTTGTTTGTAGTAAATCACCACAAGGAATGTTTTATTAACAAGGATCGCTGGGGCGTGAGAAAGAGTGGATCGTAACAAAGGTGAGTAAGAAAAAGAGAGAAAGAGGAACAAAGGATAGGGTTCCTGAGCGGGTCATAAACATTACGAAACCTGGCTGCAGCTAAAGGCGGAGTCAGGGTGCGCGTTTGTAAAATGAAACTTGTCACAGACCTGTTGATATCACAACGAATCATGAAATACTTGATTATGTAAGAAGCTTCTGAAAGCCGAAAGCTTTTAATGCACGACGTGAGAAGTGGAGCGGAATTGCCGGCGTCGATGTCCTGCCGAGCGAGAAATCCTGCGGAGTTTTAGGAGCAGTCGATGAGCAGGAGCTCTCGTCCCTGACAAAACGTAACGCGATTATAATTTTATTATATAATTTTCTGACTGTGTCCGTCCCACAACATTCGTAATGTGAATATTGCTAATGTGAATACTCGTATTACTTTAGCGATAAAATCATGATGTGCATTGCGCGTAAAATATCGAAGTTATAAAATTAAGTTTTTATTAAATTTGTATTCTGCTTTTCTAAAAAACCTTTGCCAAGAACTGAAATATGTTTCGTTTTCGTTGGTTTAATTCCTTTTTCGTCATGATTATACATAACTTTATCTTTGTAGTTATCGGATAATGTTCGCCAAAGTTATGTTGGAAAAATAATTGTCGTTATAATTAAAATAACTGCCGCTATGCTAACATAACGAGATTTTATTATAGACATCAAATTTATTTTGTGCGCGATACCGAACCCGATTTTTTGAAAAATATTCTTCTTTCGTTTTCTTTTGTTTATGATTGGCAGGCTTTTGAATATTTCACGTTCTGGGAGACAGGAATGGGGCCAAAAAGTTTAGCTAAATTGCTAAAGAAAACTTAAATCGAACGTTTCATGTAGATTATTTTCAGAAACGCATTGTAGAAGGAACGTTATGGCCTCTATGGCCCTCGGGCGAAATATTACCAAAAAACGTCATTTGATGATACAAGCAAGCAACTTATCACAGTTGTTACGGACGATATTTTAATCGATTTGGCTCGAGACTGTGCAAATTTTTCCCTTAGGGCTCGAGATTTCGCCAATTTTTCAAAACGGCTGCCGAAAAGTCACTAAAATTTATATCTGCACAATATATGCGTGCATGCACGATTATACTCTTTTCCGTATAATTCGGGTATGGTAAATTAAAATTTCAAGGGTATATGACCCTGTTTGACCTTGAAATCATTCATTTAAAAGGGAAAAATGTCATATTGCATAATGTTCTTTCAAACACTCTTAAATGGCAGTGTACGGTTATAGGCTGAAATATGCACAAAAAAAGATTTGAAACACGTGAAAAAAAAGACTATTTACTTTTTCTAAGTAAAATAGTCGCATAAAAACGTGAAAACAATTTCAAAATTTTAACTAAATGGATGTATACAATAATTCTTTAGGGTATCTTTAAGGTGTCTTTAAGGTATTTCTCCCAATTCGAGAGTAGCTTGTCTATAAGTGGAAAAAATATATGATAATGATCATATTATAAAATAACTTATGATATCAGGTATCAGACAAACAGAAAGCATATGAATATTTACCTTTATTTGGTAGGTAATGTTGTCGTAGTCCTGAACCTCTGTATTCTCGAGTGGTATTTTTAAGGCTCATATTATCATATAAATCCCAAGCCACATCAATTCTTCGTGCGTTAATATTTTTGGAAATGTTTTCTATATATGGTTTCAGTTGTATTTTTAAATATTCAGAAAATGTTTTGATCTATGGTATAGGCTTTAGCAAATGAACTAAAGCTGCGCTATCAAATACCACTCGCATCACATGAAGGCTCCGACTCCGTAGTAGGAGATTGTCCCGATAAAGTTACATGTTCCAACAATGGAATCAAAATAACTTTATTTCTTTAGTATGAGATGCTCATGTGGCCGACTGCAGCTCCCTTGCACACCCGCATGCAGTAATTGTAGAGGTGAATGTTATATAATGCAAGTATGTAATTAGAAATCCGATCCGTCCTTTACTCTTTGATATTTTGTTAATTTATATGTTTCAATAAAGTTACTTCATTTGCAATACAATGTGATCGTGTTCTCTACTACTAATTTTTGAATAAAATAAATATTAATATTTTTTGATTCCAGTCATGACCAGTCAAAGTCGCCAGAAAAAAATACAAAAACTCGTCTAAGGAGTAAAGAGTTCAACTGAAATTAAATTTGCTTGGTAGTAATTTATTGTATACATCCATTTAGCTAAAATTTTGAAATTATCTTCAAGTTTAAGCTATTTTGACCAGACAATTTTACTTTAGAAAAAGTAAATAGTCTTTTTTCCATGTTTTAAATCACTTTTTGTGCATATAACCTTAATACACTGCCATTTAAGAATGTTTTTGAAAGTAAAGGATGCCATATGATATTTTTTTTTCATTAAATCAATTATTTCAAGGTCAAACAACGTAACATTGAACTGTTTTTTTGGACTCGCCATACTCGAATTATATGGAAAGGAGTATAATCATGTCTATCTTGTGTAGATATAAATTTTGATGATTTTTCGGCGGCCATTTTGAAAAATTGGTGGAATCTCGGCGGAGTCCGTTAAGGGATTTTTTTTACTATAGTCTCGGGCCAAATTGATTAAAATATCGTCCTTAACACCCGTGCCAAGTGATTTGCTTGTATCATCAAATGGCGTTTTTTCCCGAAGGCCATAGACTATTATCTCAAAATAAAATAATAAGTTTATCGAAAAAACTTATCCAAAAAAACATCGATATTTTTCGAGTTATCCGCGATTGAATACGTGTTAAAATGCATGTTTTTGGGCGTTTTTTTGCGAATAACTCCAAAATTATCGCATTCTCAAAAAGGTTGTAATAATCAAAAACTAAGCTTAGAAGAAAATAAACAGATTGCTTTTTTATGAATGTGCTAGGTCCAACATAAAGCGAGTTATGGCTCGTTGAAGAAGACTTTTTTTTACAACAACGTATATACTTCGAAATATTCAGCTATAAATAACGGAAAACTGATGTTTTCGGGAAAAACTTATAGAACATTTCTTTATTACTTGGAAAGACTTTTATAACGAGCACTGTTACTTTAATATTATAACTAAACCAGTTACGATTCAAAAACGGTGGGCCGCTCAAATTTTTGACAAATACTCATGTAATCCAAAAGTTTGGCAGGGTTAGAATGTGTATTTTTCGAAAAAAATACGATGAAAATGAATAACATATTTTTCAAATACGTTAAAAAAAGTAGGTACCTATTTCAAAATAATTCTAAAACTAATTCTAAAAAGAGATAGGTACGTAAAAATTATATAGTACAAAAATGTAGGTTTTTTTCTTAACGGATTATATAACTTTTATCAACAGAGATATAATACCAATCTGTTAGAAGTTTGCCTTATAATAGTGCGAGGACCAATTTTTTTGATTTTTTTCGAAACATAATTTTTTTTCCGTTCCACATAATTTGGAGTTTCATATTTGATCATAATATGAGCACATACCTATGGTATATTTATAGTTTGTAACATCGAAATATGAGTAATAAAAACCCGAGCAAAAAACCCTCATTATATCGTATAACAAAATAAAAAATATAACAAAAAATTATATCGTATTATAAGTATAACAAAATATTGATCACACTATATACCTTTCGTCATATCGTAAAACAATTGGATGGTGAATGTGATGCAGAATAAGAATATTTCCCATTCAAATATTACGGATCCATTTTACACGTTCCTCGGCCGTGTCACAGCGGCATCATTGGCATTTATTGGATGCCTAAATTGCTTAATACCATCGAACGTTTTGTGGTAAAGTGGGATCAACAATAATTCTTGAAATATAAGTAATACAGTTATTCTTTAATTTAGTGTATTACTTTGATGGGTTTTGTGTTAAAATTGATTAGTTATTAGTATTCTATCAAAACATAACAACTTGTTGAATGAAAGCGTCTTTATAGTGACGATTTTAGCTTGCTGTAAGAAAAGTTATACTGCCCCGATCTCCCATTGCGGCAATTGTGGGTATCCTTTGAAATTTTTGTCTCATATGTCTCATATTTCTATGTTACAAACAGTACATACCTAGATACATAAATGTCAAATTTTTACATTTTATTATCATAATTGTATGGTATCATTTATATATATATATATATATATATATATATATATATATATATATATATATATATATATATATATATATATATATATATATATATATATATATATATATATATATATATATATATATATATATATATATATATATATATATATATATATATATATATATATATATATATATATATATATATATATATATATATATATATATATATATATATATATATATATATATATATATATATATATATATATATATATATATATATATATATATATATATATATATATATATAGCCACCCATGTGAAGTTAGGTCCCCTTTAACAAAATTATGAAATTGCTCCAGCATTCTCCACCTGAATGCCAATTGCTCACCAAACAATCCTAATTGACATAAATTTGAATTTTATATTTCATATGCCTACCTATATATTTTATATGCCTCACGAAGGTGAAGTAAAGCCCAACGTGATATGTTTGTTTTTTTCAAATCTACATGAGTATAGTAGAAGAGGCCAAGGATAATTGATCTACACTACTTTGCTACATGACTATATCAGCGATAAGTGTATAAACATTGATATAATATGTAATTATTTACGTTTTTCATGTCTTATCTCGTTGAGTTGATCTTACGACTTATCATGTCGACCACATTATCAGTATATTATTAGGTGTTGCAGTGTGGCTATATGGAACTTTTATGATGTGCCTAGGTAGGTACAAATTATGTTAGTGCATCGTTAGTGTTGTTACCTAACCCACTGAACATGTGCACAACTTATATGAAACTTGTTTTTATTCATGCTGATTAGCTGATTGCTGAATATCTATTGCTATGCTATATCTATATGTAAGTTCTTCATCTATTCTAACCAGCAACTTGAACGGTTTTTACGATTAATAAGTGTTTTCTTTATATAACAGAATATAAGTCATTCTTTGACGTTTGACCATTTATTATATAATAAATTGGTGACGATAACCTACAATTGATTCTCTACATTTTTTTAAATTAAAAAAATTCGCTTACGATGTTTTTTAACGTCTCCACCGTTATGCCTCTAAAAATAATTGTGCTATCGGACTAGTTTTTTTGTACTTAAAGTAGACACAACAGCCCTTAATAGTAGCCCTTAATAGTAGCCCTTAATAGCCCTTCTGACTACGTATCACATGAGAATGAAAAATACTTTTTTTCATTCGTTAAAATAGTAGCAAACTTAAACTTGTTATTTTGTTTTGAGAAAAACTTTTCTTTATGAAAATTTGTATACACATGCTGAGGACAAATTAAAGCCAATATATGAAGCGTACAGAGGAAGAACGACCTTAGTCCATCTGGACGGATTTAGAGAAAATCGAAAAATAGAATTTAATTATTTATTAGAAAGGTAAAATTTAGGGAAAAAAGTAACAATCAATATTTTCGGTAAACAATGCGTTTATTATATATATATATATATATATATATATATATATATATATATATATATATATATATATATATATATATAAACATTTGTTAAAAATTAGTGACGTAGCCCCTTTTCCCTGAATTAGAGATCTATTCTATTGGTGGGTCATCCACAAATTCGTCCACAAATTTTTGATAAGACACCTTGGCTTCTGTTCCTTCAAGAAATGCGGTCACCTCTTGCAATTTTTTCCATTTTGGGCATTTTAATGGGGATTTTATTTTTTTAATATTGTGTTTTACTTAAGAATTGTTTAACTGCAGTATATTTAGTGGAGTCGTATATTTTGGCCTATTTGTTACATTTAAAAAAATAAGAATTGAACACACAAAAAAATCAACGAAACGAATGATCTTAGTATCTGGAGTTGCCACCTCTAGCAACTCTATGACACAGCATAAAACATAGCAAATTAAATTGGTTACACTCGCATCAGCCATTTCTTGTAAAGTCACTAGAGCCCTTTCGCGAGATCGAGAACGTGCTCCTTCATCCTAATTCCTAATTTCGTCGTAATTCATCCTTTAGATGTTCGATGGGATTCATATCTGGGCTTTGAGGAGGTCACTGTAATACCTGCAGTTTCTAAAAAATTTCGTACTACGTGTGCTACAAGTTCGCATTACCAATAGGTCGAACATAACTGTTATAATCATAAAATTCCTCATATAAATTCATCGATATAAATTCGCGCTGTTATTGATTGCCTAATAGGAAAAATATGAAGAGGTGTACGGGTATTCAATGAAATTTCACCATATACCATTAAGTACCACACCTCCATTAAAATTCTCGCAATCCATATAACTTGATTATATGTCGTGATTAAACATATCTCCCGTTGTTCATAATTCATAATATAGACTATTATTGACTATGTAATTGAATAAAGAATTCGTTTAAGGCATTTTATTGATTCATACGTTCAATTGTTCCTTAAAAATGAAAAATCCACAAATTTCTATTAAATTTAGGCTTGATGGATTTTGAGAATGGAGTAAACTTTTAACTTTAACTCAATAACTATGTATTTTTAGTACCTATATACACAATATGAAATTTTGTAGAAAACCAAATTTCCTATCCAAATTATAAATAAAATACAAAAGCAAAAAAGTGAAATTTTTTTTTTGTGTTTTTAATATTGCTGTGTGTAACTCTTCTCTGAGTGGATTTATATAAGTATTTGATTCACACAAAAATAAAGCTGACGTAATTTCCGTCAAAATGGTAACCGCCAAAATATTTTTGATAAAAATTGGGGAATAGGGAATCGTTAAAAGTTCAAATATGCTTAGTGTTTAAATGTCATCATTGTTCAAATTTAATGTACTAGTTGTGTGAATAAAGAAAATGCTCACATTTTCACAGTTTTCTCACATTCCGAAAAATGTGATATGTATGCATGCCTCTGTTGCATACCGAAAATGCTCTTTGAGGGCAAAATAATACTATGCACACATATCAATGTCGCGTTTAACTTTTAAACTTTCGAAATAAAATTCAAAAAAGTGGAAATTCCAATTATTCGATATTTTCAGTTCTACCATGAGAATTCTATATGAGATATTGTCAAGGACTCTTATTTATGTTATGGCATGGCACTGGTAATAGGATCGTTATTACCTGGTGATCCGGAAACGAGACTTGTTTTTGAGACTGGTATATTAATTACTGTAGACAAAATGTAAATAATGAAATATATTATGAAATAACTACTTAAACCTTTTCGGTTTAAGTAAATTCGGGAAAGTATAATAGAGTAAAAAAAATCTTTATTTGTCAACAGACAAATTTATCGAGACCCCTGCAAGATCATCTAAGACCTAAGAGGACCTCAAGTTCGTTTCAGTTTCATTATTTGTTGCTATTTAACTGCCAAAAGAATTATTGGGCAGTTAAATGGCAACTTAAATGGTTACATGGTTAACTTTTATGAGGGCTCACTGACTGGTGAAAGATACGTAGAGTTCTTGCGTGATATTCTGGACACTTTCTTAGATGAACTTGATCTTGTAAGTAGGGGGAATATATAGACTATATTTTGAGCAGGATGGAGCACTTGCTCATAATTACGGAAAGACGTAACATCTGAGAACAATTTTTATTGACAGATGGATAGGAACAAATGGCCCCGTTCAATGGCCTCCACTGTCACCAGATTTGATCTCACCTGCTTTTTTCTTGTAGGGGTACTTAAATAATCTCATTTACAAGCAAAATTATGATAACTTGGAACCTTAAAATATGCAATTATAGGAAAAAGATGAACCAAATAGATGGCACTTATGGTTTTAACACTCAATTGTGTACACATTTTTAATATAATTTGGTGCAATTCTTAATAGTTTAAAGTGTTATTTGTATCATGAAATGTGTGGATTTGACACAACTCTGTGTTCTTTTAGCCTATTTTTAACACATTAAAGTATTGTTTTTATGATATAATATGTAAAAATTACAGGATTCAGGTGTTAATAAAAGAAATTTTACTTTTTAAGATTCGATTTTATTATACCCATTAATTTCCAACAGAAAATGTTGTAATTTTACATATATAAAAAATATTGTATGTAATAATTTGTAGTGACACAATCAGGAATCACGGTCATGTTAGTGCCAGATCAGGTCATGCTGAAGTTGATCATGGTCAGGCAACATAATCTCTCATAATTCTCTCAATTTTAGGTGTTTTTTAAAATAAAAGTAAAAAGTGTAAAATTGTTATCTTTTATTATTACCATAGTATCTTGTTAATTTCTTACCTTTTTAACATGTTAGTCAACAACTATAAACAATAAACTAGTCGTACTGCCCAATTTATATCAAACAGATTATAAATAAAATTATATACTTATGATAATTTTTAAGTACCCACCTAATGATGTTTATGTATCGCCCTTTATCTCAGTTTTTAAGGACCATTTTGAGTAAAGCATTATGAATAAATGATTTTATTTTCAGGAACTAAATTCGCAGCATATCGCATCCTAGTGGGTTTCCTGTAAAACTTCCCCTATTAAATTGCACATGTTGTCGAGGGGACTGAGGCAGTTAAGCTGGCTTCGGCCTGCGTATTCTCTTGTGACTCGACCCTCTTTCTTCAGGCGATCCCAGAACAGGGGACTTGTTAGTGCTCTTCCCGAGCTCACCAAGGTAGGTCAAGGATCATATTTGGATCGACTCTTTTAATCAGATTGGATTTTAATACTAATAACGAGAAGGGAAGATGGCTTTTTGGGGTGTTTGATCTCTAATAGTTATTAAATGACGATATAAGGATTATATCTGTACCTGGAAAATGGAATATTAAACCGACCAGTCAAAGCCTTCTTGTTTATGTTCGTTATGTATATACTATTAATTTTTTCAACACATGCTGCGAAGATTCATGTCTAAAGTGTATTTAAATGTAAGTACAGAGGCGGAGTCATAAAGATGCGCGAAGTACGTATACTAAATTGAATTGCCTATATGTCATGAAGGTGCGCACGGTTCGGCATTGGAGGGTAAAAGGGAGTAAAATTAAAACTAATACCAAAATTTTATAATTTATTACTACACTATTAAGTATAAATAAGACACAAGGTAGTAACACCAGAAATATGACTGCAGTTGCTACCATCATTGTCATACTCATGATCCTATATTAACAGTAAATGAAAGACTATCAAAACCGGCTCAGGTCGAAAAAAGCAAAAAAATAACTCATGAAGTACCCGCTCATATATTGCAAACGTGTGTACGGAAAATATCACGTCGTAATATCACGTATATCTGCATCGAATGACCTCCCTAACTTCCAAAATAGACCCATTTATAAGGTCGCCATGGTCAGTCGAAAATAGCCAATTATTACCCCAATTCTTGTGAAAACTCCAATAAACTCACCTCAAAGAACCACGACCTCGATGGGCAAGAAGACGATCCTCCGTTTGCTGCACCACTGACGAAGGTAGGTGAGACCTCAGAAGGCAATGTATGCGTTATTTTACAACATAATAACAGGATGGCATTGCTTTCAGCTCAAGAACAGCCATCACAGCCTGCCTCTCTGAAGAGCCTGAGCCCATCATCATTCATTGAACATACCATCGTCCATTGAACCTACGCCCGGACCTTCCACAATCCTAGCCAAACGAGGCAGAGTAAAATAAAATGAACATTGCTATCAGATATTTTCTATACAACGCATTTCATACTACAACTTACTTATTATTTTTTCTAGTTGGCTATATGTTCCGCCAATTATTTTTCCTCCAATATCAGTGCGTTAGAAAAGTAACGGATAAATTCAATATTTCTTAAGACTGACGTTTCTATCTAAAATCCTCGGACACGTCGATTTTCAATTTCGCTTATTTTGATGTAATATACAATAAGATGGCGCTCTAGGTGTTCCGGATGTGACGTCATCGATAATTTTTTTAAAAGGCAACAATATATTTTTCCAGTAGATTATTGTCGACGAACTCTGTAGAGTCAGGCAATATAGCACACTTCGATTACGATAACACAAAAATACCATACTGCTGCATCAAAATAACAATTGGAAGAAGTGTGCTATGGCTCGCTTGAAACAAAACACTAAGGTGACAGTAAATAATGTTGTCACTGTCAAAAGTGGTGTTAATCATTAGGAGCAAAGATGTTATCCGAAAAAGAAAGAATAGAAATATTAATTATGATATAGCCTACGGTGATTTATCCCGAACATATAAAGAAGTTTGTGATATTATGTTCAATTTGAAATATGAAGGTAAGAACGTCAGTCAGTCAACAGTCAGCATTGAAGAGAAGTATAGAGAGCATGGCTCTGTTAGAAATCTTTCCATACAAGTGGACGTACCAGAGTTGTTAATGATGAAAATCGTTTAAATGTTTTGTTGACCGTCCATGAAAATCGGCATTCGACGACGCGATGAATTGCAGATGAATATGGAATATCAAATTTTTCAGTACACAAAATCCTGATGATCATCAAGTATCATCCGTATAAAGTTAAATTAATAGGTACATGAGTTAAAAGAGGATGATCCAGATCGACGTGTTCAATTCTGCCACAGGAAATGTTGGAGAGCATACGCATAAATCCCACTTTATTATCAAATTCGATTTTATTTTAGGACGAAGCGACGTTTTTCTTACATGGCGTTGTGAACATGCAAAACTGCAGATACTGGGATAGTGACAGGCTAAATTGGGCAATTGCGGCTCACACTCAATATATACAAAAAAGTAAATGTATGGGCGGGTAGGTATTATAGGAAGTAGGATTTTGGGGCCATATTTCTTTTAGGGAAATTTAACCGGAGACACTCAGATTTTCTCCGCAACGACCAACCCCCGCACTTGCCATATTCTTCCCAAATATTGACGAGCCAGGCGTTCCAGCCAATAAAATCTGTTATCAGCAAGATGGAGCACCCCTTCATTATACAGTAAATGACCGACAATATTTACACAAGGTGTTCCCCGGGCTGTGGATTGGTCGAAGAGGGCCTATGGAATATCCTGCTCGAAAGTCTGATTTAACCCCCACTGAATTCCTACCTTTGGGGGTTACTTGAAAAGCAAAATTTACTCCCCAAAACCGAGGAATCTGGAAGAACCGAGGGAACGAATACGACACCACATAAGAGCAGTGTCTCTGATTGTTTTAAATAACATGTGGGCGAAAACATTCAAATCGTTTAGAGTTGTGCTGAAGAGAGAAATGTAGCAATTTCGAACATTTAATTTTAATTAATATTTATTTATACCTCCGTTCCTATTCTTAGTTTTCTTGGGTTGTTCCTTGTTTACTGTATTCTTATTAATATTTTGCTCAAATTAAATTAAATGTGTCTAGGAACAATATTGGGCCTTCCAATTATTGTTATTTTCCATGCAGAAGTATGATATTTTTGTGTACTCGTAGAGTTGTCATGCAAATTTCAAATTTCAATGCCCACTAAACGCAAAATTTAATACTTATTAAAAAATTATTCTACGAGTTTTAAAAATTATTCTACGAGTTTTTCATGTAGACTGTTTTTCATGTGTTTCATGTGGCTGTTTTCAAATTACAGATGTACGTCTACAAGTAATTGTATAGCAGTTTTCACAAAAGTTGGTAAAAATTGCCTTTTTCGACTGACGATGACAACCTTAGAAATCGGTCTAATTTGGAAGTTAGATAGGTCTTTCATTCAACGCAGAATTTAATGCTCTTCTACTTTGAATACGGTGATATTTTCGGCACGATGCGTCGTTTGAAATATATCAGCGGAAAATCTGAAAAACTCCGAAAATTTCGTTTTTTTGCGTTTTTCGACCTGAACCGGTACTGCTACGAGGCAGCCAGCCAACTTCAGATTCGTGTTCAGCACACAAAAAAACATGTAATTCCGTTCAGCAATTAACCTTCTATTATACCTGAATCATGTTACTTTTCGTTTATTTCACTATATATTCTAAACTATGCGTTCATAAAACATTTTTAAAGTATTTTAAAGTGGATTAAATTTGCTACAATTTGAGACCAGAACCAATCAGCTTTATAGGTACAATATGTACAAAGAAACAGCTCTCCAAAAATTGGCATTTTTTTCCAAAAAAGAGAAATTTTAAATTTGGTCAACTTGCGTCCCCGAAAATTCGAGGAAAATTTTACGGGTAAAGTCATAGAGGTAGATATAGCCAATTTAATTAGTAAGCACAGAACGACATTCGTAGGGCTGCAATTTTTTTCAGAAGCCATATATATCCACAAGAAATATATAATTAGCCTAATAATAATAATATACTTACAATGCAATTCAACATTTTTATGTATTGATATATTATGTATATCATATACATATATGATATATAGTGATATACAGTGGCGGCTCGTGGGTATTTTCAGAGGGTGGGACAAAAAAATAAATTAGAAATCCAGAATCTATCAGAACTCAGAATCAGAACTCCGCAGATATGAAATAAAGTAAAGCAGTGCGTGAAGAAATTAAAATAACTTGTTATTTATGTGACTGTACCGTGTTGCAGGTTATACCTATAAAATCTGTATGTGTTTCGCATTATAGTAAAATATGTCTAAGCAGATATAAAATGAAGTGCAGTGCAGTTGCAGTGGGTGAAGAAATTAAAATAACTTGTTATTTGTGTGACTGTACCGTGTTGCAGGTTATATGTATAATCTGTATATGTTTCACATTATACTAAAATTTGTTTAAAAATTAAATAAAGTAAATTTGCAATGCGTGAAGAAATTAAAATGTAAGTACTAAGTACACTTATACATTAGTTATAAATTTTTTTGGATTTTTAAGCATTGTGAGGAAACTATCACACCTACGGACGTCGATATGTGTCTAAATTATAGCTAATTACATTCGCCACAACATCTCCCCCAATGACTTCACCCGTAATATTTTCCGGAGTAAGTAGACCAAATCTTAAAATTTCACTTTTTTGGAAGAAATTTCCTATTTTTGGAGGGCTGTATCTAATGTACCAAATGTACTAATCTAATGTACCAAACAATGTTCCTCGGAAAGTCGTTAACATTGTGGAAAATCACTCGTCACACTCTTTTGATAAAGAAGAACTTGACCTTCTAAACAAGGGTTTAAACTTTGCTGTAGCCCCTTCTGATAAGATTTTGGATGATGTCGTGTTCAATTCAATATCTGCCTGATTCATACAAGGGTCTCGTCAGAGTGGCTTGCAGGAACCAAATTTCTAAAAATATAATGAATAACGTAGACAATAGAAAGTCATGCTCAAAGAATTCTAGAAAGACTATCAAAAGATTGCGCGAAAAAGACTGTTTTTATTTAAAAGCAGATAAAGGTAATAAGGTTATTTTAGATAAAGAGGACTATTATGAACGGGTAAACAACCTAATTAGTAATGGTCCTTATAAATAACTTACTAGAAACCCTTTACCAAGAATGACCACTGAAATAAAAAATGTCCTCAAATCATGTAACAACCTTATTACTCCACCTGTTAAGAATGGGTTACGTGTGTCCAACCATACTTTACCTAGATTGTATTGTCTACCAAAAATTCATAAGCCAGGGAAGTCGGTGCGTCCAATAGTATCGTCTATTGGATCTCCGACTTACCACTTATCAAAATGGTTGACTAAGGAATTTGAAAGTTTTCCCATTGCACAGCCTAGTTTTTCAGTTAATAATTCGAATGATTTCATTGATAAGGTCAAGAATATTCAATTGCAAGAGGGTGAAATTTTGATTTCCCTTGATGTTTGTTCATTATTTCCTAGTGTACCAATTCCACAGACCTTGGACTATCTTGACGATTTACTCGAATTAAACAACTATAGAAAAGAAGTAATAGAAGAATATATAAACCTTACAAAACTTTGTATGAAACAAAATTGCTTCCGTTTCAATGACAAGTTTTATGAACAACATGAAGGAACCGCAATGGGTAACTGTTTATCGCCTTTCATTGCTAATGTCTTCATGAGTCGATTTGAAACTGAAACAAAAAAATAATTCGAGTATTTTCCTAGGATTTGGCTTAGGTATGTGGATGACATTTTTGCCGTGTTTGACACTAAGATTGCGGATGTAGAAAACTTCATTTGCAAATTAAATAGTCGTTTCACTTCTGTAAAGTTTACATATGAACTATGAAATAATGGAAAACTTCCATTTTTAGATGTATTAGTAATTAAAAATAGTGACAATAGGTTAGAATTTGATATATATATATAGAAAAGATACCAGTACGATCAGATATATCCCTAATGACTCACCACTGCTATCAACATAAAATGGCAAGTTTTAATTTTCTTGTACATCGTTTACTAAGTTTCCCTCTCAGTAATGAGAGGGTTGAAAAAGAAAAAGTATTAATTAAAGATATAGCTGTGAGTAATGGTTATCCTAGAGATATAGTTGAAAAACTAATTAGGAAGCGTAAATTTAAGGACACACTTCGTAATTCTACGACCTTTCAAAAGGATATAGAGACTCCAAAATATGTATCCATCCCGTACGAACCCCGGTTTACTCGTGGTTTGAGTAAGGTTTTCAAAAACGTGGGTATAACAGCGATTCATTCGTCGAGCAACAAATTACAACAACTTTTAGACAATCCAAAGTATAAAATTGTTCCAAATGAAAGATCTGGGATTTACGAAATTAGTTGTAATGATTGTGATCGAAAATATGTTGGACAAACGAGACGATCAATTAACACCAGATTTAAAGAGCATATGGCTCATCTAAAATATGGAAGAACAGATAAGTCTAGTGTTGCACAACATGCTTTTGACAACAATCATAGAATAGATATTAGTACTTTAAGATTAGTTAGAAATGTGACCAATAATAGACAGTTGAATGCATTTGAGAGCATAGAAATTGTAAAATGTAATAGTAGTATGAATAGCGACAAGGGACCTATACCGTATAGCCCGCTTTACGCGTTGCTTAGCAACCGATGATTGAACCGTGATTAGTCACGCGTAAATTTCACGGTGATATCATACCGTAGCCCGCTTTACGCGTTACTTAGCAACCGATCATTGAAGCGTGATTAGTCACGCGTAAATTTCACGGTGATATCATTAGTGACGTCACCATGAAAATAGTATAAATATGGTAGATTTTGTAGTTTAAGATTAGTTTTAATCGTCTTCGGATGATGCCAACTTGCTTGGCGAAACGCGCGTGGATCGAAGTGAAAGTGTTTTGGTGTTTGTGGAAACTACTCCGAGTGTTTTGGCTGTATCTTGCTAAATATGATACCTACAGAGCTGGTTATAGTCTCAATAGGTTGTAGCAAATTTAATTTACTTTAAAATACGTAATAACATGTTTTATGAACAAATGTATAATTTAGAATGAAAAAACCGAAAAGTGTGAAAATTTCGCGGGTTTTCAAGTGCTACGAAGGTAGCACAGTTTTTAGAAGCTGCAAACTTGGATATACACTATTGGTAGTGGTCCTAACAAAAATCAGAACTAGCCGTTAGTTTGGGATTTTAGCGATTTCTGGCCTAATTGGACAATTATTGAAGAATTTCAAATTTGCCTATTTTTTTGTTCTTTACATCATGTTGCAAACTCCAAATGCAGTTTTGTTATGTGCATCGATTGACATGACTAGATGGGTAATGGTCAAACTCAACTACAAAGGTTTGTTTGTACAAACTATATACAATAATTTCGGAGGTAATTACTCACTCCTCTGCTGTACGTGCCGCATGTCTGCTACAACTTAATGCAATTTTCCAAACAGTAGGAAACCTATTTTTATTTACAGGATCGATACCCAAACGTGAAAAGGGGCGACTATGCCACATTGGATGAAAATCACTTGAGCTTCTTCAAAGAGCTGCTCGGCGTGAATCGTGTATTTACCGACCCTTCAGAATGCGAGCCTTACAACGTCGACTGGGTTAAGAATGTCAGAGGTAATGTTCCAATCATTTTAATTGCATTAGATCGAAGCTATTAAAGCAGAACGTAATGGAGGGGTAGGAGTAATTACGTAGACACTCGTTACATAAGTTACTAAAAATAACCTGAATAAATAAATCTGAAAATCAATTTAAAATATTGTAAGAAGTAAATAACAATGTGCTGATATTAGGCAGAGCTGTCACATTCAGTGAGATTTAATTATTTTTTGCGATCTAGATTTTTTGTTTTATTTAAATCTTTTTGCGGAAAATGAATTTGATTTAGTTTGATTTTAATCATTCTGAAAAGTATCTTTGATATTAGTAGGTACTTATTAAAAATAAAGATTTTGAATCTAAAAATATTTAAATATTTTTATTACATATGATTTAAAGTTTTAAATATTGTTTAAATAATTAAAATCTTTTCAATGAAATATTTCGTTAGTGTTTACTTATACGTGTATACTTAAAAAACCGACTTAACTAAAATTAGCGAATATCACCTGATTCGTCAATGTCGTCACCGACCATCGTCAACTTTTCTTTGCTTGTTTCAACTTCATACATCCACCAAAAATATGGTTACAAAACTCGACAAAGGAATTTGTAAATGCTCAAATTATAATTATAACAGAAGCTACTGAGCAAAATGCACCGCGAAATATTGCTCACGACGAATTTGAATTACCTATAGTTGCTGCAGTACCTCTAAGGATCCATCTAATGACATGAAAATAATACTGTTAAAAAAGTGTTTTTCAAATATAATTGCATATTAGTATCTTCAGCTCCCGTGGAGTGAATGTTTTCCTACGCTACATTTATAAATTCTCCTTATCGAAATGCATTTACTGAAAAACATTTTGAAACTCTTGTTTTGCTAAAAGCAAATATGTAATACTTAAAATAATGGATGATTAAATTCTCTGATTTTCTCTAATAATTTATTTTTATATTTTTAGTTGAATGAGTCGGGGGTTGTAGGTATATTCAATAAAATTGTGATGCATAATAATATGGTTTTATTTAAATTTTGCCAAAAGATTTAGCACGCGAAATAATTTTTCAAGCTAAAACCTTATAAAATATAAAAATGTACTTATTAAAAAACGACTTAAATAATTTTGGACAATTTAAATGCTTTTTAAGTGATTTAAATCAGCAAAAAGGATTGAAATTATTTTAGAGATTTTGCTTAAAATGTCAAAGATTTAAATCTAAAAATTATTATGTAAATACTTTTTGCTCAACGAATGTATTTCTGAGTTAAATTATTTGTCCAAATAAAAAATATCTTTGATTTTTTATTTAAATCTTATTTCCAAAAATATTTGATTTTTTATTTAAATCTTTTTTAAATGATATTTGACAGCTCTGATTAGATTGAATATTGGTTTCCTTATTATTTTGTTTTTATTATTATTTCAAGGTTTAATTTTTTTCAGGTTTGCACCTGCCTGGCATGTATTTTTATAGTGCATTATTTTTTTAACTACCCCACATATGTAATATAAGGGGTAGTTATTAGATCCAAAATTCGCTTTCAAGAGAGTCGGGGGTAATTAGATTATTATTAGATTAGATTATGTCGAAGATGGAGGTCATCGGAAGATCAATATAGAAAAATAACTTAAAATAAAATAACTTATTAAGTCGTTATAGTGCTTTCGTTTAATATGCAAACTAATGGAATGCGGTGCTCAGTGGCGCGCGCAATTATCCTAATTTCTTTCTTTCTATTATTTTGAATTGTTATTGGCTAAATTGAGCACGAAGTTGTACACGCAGCATGCAAAATTTTTTTCCTACCTATATTTTAAATACATTCAAAACTAAATAATTTTTTGGCTTAAAGTTTTGCACATATATGAGTATGACACAATAAGACATCTTTTGAAATCACTTCACCTTGGTTGCACATGGTGATACGCCACTGAGCAGTAAAACCAGCAGTAAAGCCATAAATCGCCGGCTTGTTCAGGCAGGTGTCTTCTAAGTGAGCGAGAAGGGAAAGGGGATTTATATGACACTCGGAGTAGTTTCCACAAACACCAAAACACTTTCACTTCGCTCTTGGTTGGCGAAACGCGCGTCGAGTGAAGTGAAAGTGTTTTGGTGTTTGTGGCAATTACTCCGAGGGTTATAATTACATCAAAGGTTCCAGCCCTATCCAGTAGGATTTATATGAGTTGAAGAGGGATAGCGACCGATACGGTAAGCCGCAGACTACAGACCCTAGTTCCATTCACAAGAAATTGTAGCGGTATACAATTTTACACTAAATATCATTTTGTATTGTATACTGATGTGATTTACCGCTTCTGTAGTAATTAGTACGGGTTTTCTTTGTAAAATGCTGCACAATGTTTTTCTCTAGTTTGTATATTAAACGAAGACACTAATAGTGAACCACAACTGATATACCGAAGGCACCGAACCAACCGTTACACGTCACGACGCCGAAGTTCTATTAAATTAATTTAAAAACGATAAAAAATTACACATTCTGACTTTGTCAACACTGAAGTTTAAGTGACTGCTTAGGCAAACGGCTACGGTGTAAAATTTACCACACTCTCATGCCAACCGTTTAGAGAATTAATAATAAAAATCGTCATTGATCACGTGCAACAGTTGATTCGATACCTTGCCCTGTATGTTAATCCTTAATCTAAGTATTAATTTTATGGATAATATATAGGTACCTATAGTGATCTAATATGCTAAGACTGTCGGCGTCCTGTGATATTTTTTTATATTTCTTATATTTAAGAGATGTACTGTACAATCTGAAATATTTAAAACAAAGTTACATATTAAGGAAATAAATACTTTCTAAATTTTTCTTAAAGGACAATTCGAGGTCAACTTATTTGTTTTTCTAAACATTTTTAATATTCAGTATCGGATTAACAAAAAATCAATCGTAAGCCAATAATTTTATTTACCTACGATTGATTTTTTGTTAATCCGATACTGAATATTAAAATTGTTTAGAAAAACAAATAAGTTGACCTCCGGTAATAAATTAAGTGTTTTTCTTATATGTCAATGGCATAATATTTATTTATAAGGGCTCAAATTCAAAGTTTTTGCACAAAGTAGGTAATTGTATAATGTCATTAAATGTGTTTTCTCTCTTTATAGTCGACAGTGATAATGCAATCTATGGCACAGTAATATTGTCAATAATATTGTAACAACATTTTTTCACATAATTATAGTCTCTAAAAATATAGGTAGGTATAGGTAGGTGTTTACTCTGCCATATAGAAACAACAGTGTTCTTTAACTGAATTTTACTTAAATCATTGTTATGGGATTATTTTTATCACAAAGAATCCCAAAAACTTGAAATGGTGATTGGAGGTAATGCCGAAATAATTTTCTTACAGGACCGCAGGTAACACGCAACTCCTGTAGGTAAATACCACAAAATACTTAGCCAACTTACTATATGATTAAATCAATGGCGATGAATGTGGCATGACTGCCTGAACATTTCTCATCTCTGCAAGCGGAATGAAACTAGATGTCATCTCGCATCACACAGATTATCCAGATTATTGTTTTCTGTGTAAGTGATACAAATGGTTCGTAATTTGTGTGACAGGGATATGACAGGATCCCTTATTGCAGTCAGGGGTGGAAAAACTCATATTAATCTGAATTCTTTATTGGTAAACTGGTAATCGCTGTCGTTATTAATTATTATGGGAATTTCCTTTGTTTTTCAGGGTGCATATAAAGTATTTTTGTTGGATCATTTGTCATACTAATTACATACGGGATACGGGAGATTACTAATTACATACGGGATTTCCTCCTTTCCATTTTAGAAATTTTCAAAGATGTAACCAAATAAATTACTATTGTCCTACTCGACTCAAAATCGGGATCTCGCGGGGTATCAATAGTCGTACAGCACGATTTTTCTGTCAGAATAAATATTGAAAATGATGACTTCTAGTGGAGTGGATCTGGAGAGAAATATGGGTCAAAAACAGACAGCTCAAATGTAAGAAAATTTCCCCCAACCTATCAAATCGGGTCCCTATCAACCTGTCAAATCGGGTCAGCAGCACAAATACGAAGTACCTATACTGAACTGGAAAAATAATAAATTAATAGTAAAAAAAACATTTTTGAAAACATGATTTTATTTATATGCTCTAAAAAGAAGAAACAGGGCTCTCAGAGTGTCCTAAAATCATAAACTTAGCCATTTGTCCTAAAATAGAAATATCTGTCATAAAATTCTTAAAATTAAACAAATTAAGTAGTCATTCATTTTATATCTTATAATAAGTACACGTACACGAGCATTTGAAGAAGAATAATATGACCATAGTCTACTTCTCTGTAGACTGTGGTATGACTGACAAACATAACCTATGTTTTGTAGGCGGTTATCGTGATGTGAAGATAGTATAGTCCTATATCCACATCAGGGAAAGTATTTTGTCGGGTATTTGGCACAACGGCCGCGGCCGGTCGCCTGTGTGTAGTTATTACTAAAAAATGGTATTGCTGTTGTGGGTTGCCAAATGAAATGTAATTGAATTAATAATTAATACATGCAAAGGTTATCTGTGTTTGTATCACATTTTATGCTAAGAGCAGCTGCTACTTTGCTATTATGTACGTCTGCTGTTTTTATATGGGAATATTCTCTGAACCTCCCGGAAGGAATATTCTTTTCTAGATATCCATTAAATATCACAGGAATATTTTTCTTCTAATGGATTATTCATATAATATTCGATTTAATATACCTACATATTCATAGAACATAATATGTAGAAAATATTATAGGAATATCCTCGGGAATATCCAGATGAGTTTATCTTTTAAAGAAGGAAATAAGAATATTTTCCCAGTATTTTTCATAAAATACTTACTATGTAAAACATCAATTCATTCTTAACAATATTTTTTGATATGGAGATATAAAATATAGTATTGAGAGTAAAACTTAATTTTCATTAATATATCCTAAAAACATCCTAAAATTCTACAAAATATTGTCTTAAAATCATAAAATAAATATGAAAGTTTGCCCTGGGAGCCCTGGAGAAAATAAACTTTAAATTAAAATAAACCCATCAATTTCTTACATTACACAGTTTATATTATATCATATTATTTTTTTTATATTATTTTTTTCTTAGAATTACTTATGTCAATATCAAGTTACATAATATTGCATTTTTGTTTATCGACACAAGTAAATCTCGCGACAAGCTTTTATATCATATAAATTGTGAAATGTAATAACTTGATGGATTTAATTTAATTTAATGTTTCTTTTCTTCTTTTTAGAGCATTTAAATAAAAGCTTGTTTTTAAAAATGTGTTTTTACTGTTAATTTATTGGACATGTTTCTCTCTGTTTATTTCATTTCATGCATCATTGTTGCATGGTCGTTTGTCTGTTAATTTAGTACAGTCTAGTTCTTCGATAAGATCTTCTAGTGATTTTATTCTACTTAACTGTACTTATTTCAGCTTTCAGCTTACTTTTATGCCTAACGAAACACAGTTCCGGGTTGATTTTGGAACTTTCCTTCTCTTAGACAGATTGTAATCCAATGCTATTGCCGTCTATCTCACCAAATTACACAAGTCATAGGATGAAGCCAACTAAGGCGTACTTTTGAAATTCAGTTGCAAGATTTTCCCGGAACTATTCGACTTCAAAATCGTAATCGGGGACATTTCAGACGGATTGGAGCAACAAAGTTTTTCATCGCCCTCTTAGATCCGCCATCCTGAAATTTTTTTATCGCCAGCAGTTGACCCTTGTTGGTGCCTACAACATTTGTTCGAGCACCACCCACCAAACTATTGCTAAGCTTTGCCGAGTTATTACTCTTTAAAATT
>CAXKVY010012709.1:0-29645 GCA_964058915.1 Tetropium fuscum | reverse complement strand
GATTTAGGTGTAAATAACAATAAAATCATAGTGCATACGAAACGTTTTGGCTGCAAGACATCAAAGTTTGCATCAAAGTTGAACCAAATCTGCATAACTCGCAAAACCTAGTATTCTGAGAGACTTCAATTAACCCTGTATATTGAAACTTTGCCTGGAGTCGATTATCTTTATCGTGCTTTATTAACTGCAGTTTTAGCTTTAACATGAGGCCTGGATTTTGAGAGTCGGTTCACGAGTAAAAAAGTTATCAATGCAAGGCCAAAAATGGATGTTTTTGCGGTCACTGTGTAAATAAGGCAAATCAACGAAAATCGCAAAAACCGTTTCGAGATATTCTAATTTATTACATTCATGTTGAAATCCAGAAAAAAAAATTTTGTTGAAATGGGACGATGCCGAAATTTCAGAAATTTAGCACTGTTTTATTTTCCGCCCTGTAGAAACTTTATATGAAACATATATCCTTGGTACAAACAAGGACCGGCCGACAAAACACTGTACTAGCTAACACTTCAAACATAAACTAAATAGGCGGCGGCAATCCAGATTTATTCTGTTCCAAAATCAGAGCAAATTTGGCAGTGTAACGTTTATTTTGTTGATCAGTTTATAATGTTTTCGTTTAGTAAACAAACTAGAGCAAAATATTGTGCGGCATTTTACAAAGAAAATCCGTACCAATTACTACAGAAGCGGTAAATCACATGACTATGCAATCTAAAAGGATATTTAGTGTAAAATTGTATACCGCTACAATTTCTTGTGAATAGAACTAGGGTCTGCAGTCCGCGGCTTACCGTATCGGTCGCTATCCCTCTTCAAATCATATAAATAACATTTCCCTTCTCGCTCACTTAGAAGACACCTGTCTGAACAAGCCGGCGATTTATGGCTTTACTGTTCAGTGGCGTATCACCACACGCAACCAAGGTGAAGTGACTTCAAAAGATGTCTTATTATGTCATATTCATATATGTGCAAACCTTTAAGCCAAAACATTATTTAGTTTTGAATGTATTTAAGCCTTTAACCTTTAAGCCAAAACATTATTTAGTTCTGAATGTATTTAAAATATATTTAAAACATTTTGCGTGCTACGTGTACAACTTAGTGCTCAATTTAGCCAATAAAAAATTAAAATAAAAGAAAGAAATTAGGATAACTGCGCGATCCACTGAGCATCGCATTCCATTAGTTTGCATATTAAACGAAAGCACTATAGTCACATTATTTTTGCAGTATACTTTAGAAATCCAAAATTCAAGCGTCATACGAATAGGTAATCGGCGTCATATCAAGGTAAAACATGAATGTTGTTATGTTGCTAAAAACAATGCTATGAAACTTAATGTTTAAATCAAAATAAATTGATCTAATAAAGTTGGGGCATTGATCTAATAAAGTTGGGACCTTTGGCTCGTTTTGGAAGCATTTCCGGACCTACGTTCCGGACCATAGTTTTAATTTAACGTAAGTTTAATAGCATAATATAATATTCGGCGCTTAATAATAACGTGGGCCTAAATTTGGCGCCCAGCGTAGGGCGAAATTACATATATCATATCCCTTTCGTATGCATATATCACTTATTTACGAAAGAGAATTAAGCATCACTGACGCAAAACCACCAAGGCTACCAAAATTCCATACAATACCTATTCCAGAAAATGCATCGATATGACATTGGTAATGGCAGATTTGATAAGAGCCTCGTAAAATAACTGAGAAGAAGTGAAAATATGTATATTGAAACAAAAATATAATCTTTATTCCCACTCTATTAATCTCATGACTTTATATTTTAGCTCCGCTTAATGCTCTAAACATGCACCTCATAATCCGAAAATCACTCAGAGGCGGTACGGATAATTAAAGTTCCCCTACTTTATATTGGTTAGAAATAGATTGGGGGCTTAAATTAGATCTAAACGCCGCGCCGCTATACATGAGCCCTAACAAGCCTCATTTAAACACCAATCTGATAATAGTTAAAATAGGTAAAATTAATCTTGGCACTGGCATCATCACAACTAATTTAATATCTAAGCAACCCTCTAGTACAGAGAAGTTCCCAACCTTTTCTGCGCCTCTGTCCCCTTTACAAGACAAACATTTTTACCGTTGGTCTGATTTAAATTAGTTGGTTAAAATTGTGATCAAAACCATTTTTTAAATTAACAATTGCATAGTTACCTAATTCACGTCCATGTGAAACATTTATACAGGGTGTCCTAGTTTATACCATCAGGACTTCGACAATTGACAGAGGACCTCGTTTTAAGGGGAACCTGACCATTTAACATGTGTCGATAAGTTCTTAGAGATATAGTAGTGTAGATATAGTAGGATAAGATAAATAAATAAATTTTTGCCAGTGTTATATGTCATTTAGTGTTCAAATATGCATAAGTATTGTTTAATACTCATATTGGGTTTTCAATATTGGGTGTTATTCAATATAACACATAAGTATTGTTTAATACTCATATTGGGTTCAAACTGATTTAAAAGAAAAAAATGTTTTTTTTTTGTTTTAAAACAAGGTTTTTTGTTTTAAAACAGTTTTTTTTCGACTATTGAAAAAAGAATGAAATTTTTGAACTACAATTTTATTATCTGGGTTTCTCGTGGCATCCCAGAGGGCTCTGGCGAAGTCTGTAGCTCTCCGTACATGGTACAGCGACCGGCCAGCCGACCAATAGGATCATTGTATCATTGTTTACTTTAAGTTCACATGTGTGTATCTCGCAATTCCGCAGTTCACATTGCGGTATTAGTTTATGTTCAATAAATGCCATCCTCACAGTTACCAAGTATTAATATCACAAGCATGGGGTATTAAAATATAGCTATAAATTAATAATAAAGTATTTGTTATTATCGAGGTTATTATTATGATATTTGATATTCACAGTTCAGCCATGCCAGACTATATGAATCTCGCATATATAATAATATGCTCTACTATAATAATAACTCTGTCTATGACAAGAATAGTGTTAGGGTTAGGTGTTTTGATAAAGTTAAGAGTGTAAACATTTATTTTATTTAGTGTCTGTGTGCGATTTATTCTAATTTTCTAAATTTTGTCATTTTGTCGCAAAATAAATAAAATGGCAAGCAATAGTCAAGGAAAAAAACGAGAGCCAATATGAGAATTATTATGACTTTTTATAGGTATTCCTTATAATATCATAATAACAAATAAGTATCCCATACCATAAATTTTAAAGTAACTACCTACTTGTTTTTGTTTTCAGTTTGATTTTTCTTTTCTCTTTTTTTCAGTATTGTTTGTTATACATAAGCATACGTTTCTTTAACTTTCTTTGGACTGAACTGTTAGGTTAATTTATTTGAATTACCTATTTGTTCTATATTTTTCTCTTTTTCAGAAAATAAAAATAATAATTTTAATTATATACTTTGTGATTTGTTCATTTGAATCATTTGTAAACCTACTACTTTGAGTTGTACCTGAAGAAGAATAAAGTTTTCTCATCATTTCTTCATTATATTTGTCATGATTTGTCTTTTATTAACCCAAGAAAATTTATTCTTGGGTTTTACTACTCTTAAAATAACAATATTTAATATTTGTCACTTTTTGCTAAACAAAAATATAAACAACAGTTGTTTAAAAACAGCGTTTTAAAACATATGTGATTTTTTTTTCATCGTATTCAAATTGTTTTAAACTATTTTAAATAAAATGTTTTAAAACATCCCAACAACCCTGCATGTATGTAGCTTACGGCTATATCTTTGACCTCTATCAGCGACAGACTAAAAAATTGTTCCCTTTTTCCGAGGGGTAAACCACCTCCAAAATTTTGTACACCTGAATACCATTTTAGGTCCGTGAAATTCCACGAATTCCCAAGAAATTTCACGGAATTCCACTGGAATCCAAAGGAATTCCGTTTGTGTATTTTAGTGAGGTAAAGGTAAAGTGTACGCAGCAGACCAGCCTGTTTAGTCTTTTTACACCAGCGCGCAAGTTCCAGTAACGGACTTCCATGCACGTGTTCAACTACTCTTCGAATCTCAATGCCACTGCAAATACATAGGACGAAATTTCATGATAAGTGCGGACGGACCTGTGCTTTACCACCGACCAGATTCAATTTCCCTCGAATACACTATACATCATCTGCGTGGGTATTGGGCAACTGCATCACGAAGACGGTCAATATTTTGATTAGTGTTCACATTTCGCGGGAATCGAGGAGGGCGAATATATTTTAAGCCTAACACTTTTTGTTTTTAATTTCTATATCCAGAACTTATAAGATTGGTAGGTACTAGGTTCTTTATTGACGTTATGAAGAGCATAACGAGCACGAAACCGACACCGAACTGCGATGTATACGAATGATTTAATTAAAAAAAACTTCGGACACAAAACGCACGTAGTTCATAACGAACATCAAACCGATCCATTGTGAAATATGAATTCTGATACTTAATTTACAAGGCTTGCTTTGCCCAGTGCAAAAAAAACTGAAAAAACAAGCAATTTCATATCAACAGGCTTTAAAGCTATAACATTCGGAGTAGTTTCCACAATTTCCACAATTTGTAGAAACTACTCCGAGTGTTATCAGTTACATCAAAGGTTCCAGCCCTATCCAGTAGATTAAAGCTATAGATAAAATAAAAGTGAAAAACTCTATTGAGACACCTTCTGTAATTCTGTAATTTGTTAGGAGTGCGGGTCAGATCCACTGCACTTAGGCCCCATTGGGCTCCTTGTGCTTCATCCGTGAGGGACATGTCTCCCTAGGCCACCGACCAGCCTAATGTTGTAAAGAAGGTGATGATGTTGCCTAGGGGCGTTTTCCTCAAATTGGCCATAGAAGGCCAACGTTCCCCCAATATGGATGCTCTGGTTGAGGATACGCCGGGACACTCGCAAAGTACATGCTCGACCGTTTCATTTTCTTGATCACATCCTCTGCAGATGGGTGTGTCTCTTTGTCTCATATTATAGAGGTGCTTCCTTACCGGGCAGTGTCCGGTTAGGTTTCTTGTTACAAATCGTAGGTTTCCCTTAAACATTGCCAGATGATTCCTCGATGTCTCTTCGCTGGGATATCTTAGGAGATTTCTGGCCAGCTGACAGCTACTTGTTTCATCCCATAACGTCTCAAATTTCTTGGGTGTTTTCCTTTATTATTTGGAGTTTTGCTGCAACTGGTAGTGTAGTTGAAGGACCAGGTCCAAGGACTTTCAGGCTGGTTGCCTTCTTGGTCAATTTGTCAGCTTCTTTATTGCCGTTGCATTGTGAGTGTCCTTTGAGTCTACCTAGGCAGATGTTATTCATCTGGCCGGCTCTCACAAGTGCTTGGTGACATTCCCATGTTGACCCTTTAGTTATTTTATAATTTTTCAGGGCCAGCAGTGATTGTCTACTATCTGTGCAGATTCTGATTGTCTGGCCCGTTATTTCTCTGCGAGTAATCTCTTCTGCGGCTATGGTTATACCTGCGAGTTCCGTTTGTACTACACTAGCATTTTTGTCATCTTCACCAGTAGTTTGTATGGTGTAAGGTTTATCAAAGACAAGACGAGGCGGAATACCATATGCACATGCTTATCAAAAGGGGTATCGTTTTGACAGCCTCAGTCCTCAGGCGGCGTCTAGTTTGCCCACAGCTCGCGTTTGGTAGTATGCCAACGGATTTGAGGCGAGTCATGGTAGTCAAAGCCACTTCTTACAGATGTAGATCTAGCGGTGGAAGACACAGCATTATCTTCATTGCTCTCGTTGGTTTTGTTCGCATAGCTCCGGTTATGCTCAGATAGCAAACTATTTTGTACATGGCATAGCTTGAGTTTTGCTGTTATTTGTTGACTCTTGGGCCATCACCAGACATCTCCATAGGCCATCATTGGTCTTATGATAGCAGAGTATATCCACATGACCACCCTGGGTTTAATTCCCCTGGTTTTTTTCCCTATGGTTCACTATGTTCCCTATGGTTTTATGTCACGAGTTCCCGGTCTAATACCTAGGTATATCACCATTACTGTTTTACTTTGGGAAGTCCAGGCTTTTAATGTTTTCTTACAGACGGTATAATCATAGACATAAATATATGGATCGAGGCCGGTGATGTTAGAAGATCTACCAAGTTGGTTAGTACCAAACCGATTCAAAACCATTGAGTACATAATAATAACTATGTGCGTTATTAAGAAAAGTTCAAAAATCATAATTCTAGTTTCATCATACTCATATCATTACCTATCTGGATACCTACTTATTGAGATAAAAATGATAAGATAATAATTTCACAGAAACACGATAAAAAACGCGAGTTATTGCAATCCATACCTATATAGATAGGTATATCTGGTCCAGGTAGAAACACAATATTAATAATTAAAAGCCATATATTTATAATAGTATGCACTACCTAGGTACTAAGTGTTTATAGATATCATATATGATACAATAATTATTATCCCCATTTCCCTCATACACCCGAGGCAATACCTACCGACCTACCTATTATAGAGCTCGCTATAAGACAGTACATTATAGGTATATATTTAGGAATGGTAACAATTATACATATAGGCCCGAAAAATATATTTCGATAGGTAGGTATACAGGAAGGTAGAAAAAAATAGCCGTCCATTGTAAAATTATACCAAAGTTGATTACTCTTCAGAAGCATTGCAAACTACGAATCAACCGGTATATACCCAGTACTTAATTATTTATTATTGACAGAACTAACAAAGGCAATGATCAATAAATATCAATTTCTTGATATCAAGTCAAAGCGAATCATAATAATAACACTATAATTTATAAGAGTTTCTATTCATGGAAACAAAATAATTTTGGTCGCATTCCCAAACGTTTTGGGTCTACCCAATACCCAGAGCAGTGGATATCCACTGCTATGGGTCTACGGTCTACCTACCTCGGAACTCGGAACTACCTGCCAAATATGTGTAGGCCACACACTATTATTATTATTGACATTGTACAAAATGACATTATGTAGGTACCTTATAAAGTATGTGCGGTACTAAAATGCATTGAAAGAGGTATTCAATTACCGCATAGGTATTTATAATTATTATGTAGGCATAAGCATAATAGTATGGCCTGGCCAAATGTGTATGTACCTATATGTCTGTACCTAGTTGTTATGCCCTTCGCTGTAGGTACCTCTGGCTCTGAAAATGTACTATTATGAGTACATTTTCATAGCAGAGGTACAGCGTACTTTATAATAATAATATAATAGCTACATAAATAATACCAGTGCAGTTTATCACTGTCATAATTCATAATAGTAGCCCATCTAGAGTCATTTGCGTTTTGTAGGTATCATATTTTATCTGAATCGGCAAAAATGTTACACCTGCTTATGCACAACAAAACAAAAAACCTTTACGTAAATAACATAGCATCATATAAAACACATTTAATTCATAACTAACAATTTTGAAACTGCATACATGGGAAACCAATAGTTTGTTTTGGTTATAAAATAAACAAGTGAACTCTGAAAGCTACTTAACCTCTATTATAAAACGTCCTGAAACTTACATTTCATGCGCCGCAACACTGCACTTTCGCTTTTCCAAAATCCTCACTATTTACTAGCACGTTTTCCACGAAAAAATCACTTAAAACAGGCAAAAAACACACACAATACACAAGCACACCAACGTCAGATTGTTAAACTGTATGTATACAAGTAAAAAAAGGACGGCGAACGAGATGTTCAGTCGTTCAAAAGATAACTGATGTATGAATGAAGCATATGGTCGAGGAGGTAGGGACCGAGCGCCAGTGATTGGCTCCATCTTACTCTAACTGCCTGGAGAGCTAAGTTTAGATTACATGAGTTGCTACGATGCGGCTTAGCACATTATTTATTTTTCTTTCATGGCAGGGTTGAAAGTTGATAAAAATTAATTCATTATTTAAATACCAAAGAGTATTATTATTAGCTATCTATGTATTTAATATATTTGATTATTCTTTTGCCAATTATTACGAAATGTAGGTAATACATTTTTCCAGTGGGCACTTTTAGGTTACATGTACCTAGGTATAGGGTAAATATTTTATTTGTAGGTTAATATAGGTATATGTATATACCTAATTTAAAACTTACGAAATTTAAAACTTACTCTTGTGCAAAGTGAACCTGTCTATGTGACACGGTGACACCTAATCGTCGCCTATATAATTATTAGGCTATGTAAATACTGATGTACCTATTTTGAAATGCAATCAATCTCTAAATCTGTATTATCCATTGAGTCCGCCGCATTTTTCTAACGGAGAACGCTATATCCTTCTCAAATCTCCGTAGTACGAAAGAGAAAGCGATAGTTTATAGTTTCGGCTTAATGGGCATTATTAGAATCGCTGAGTTAAAAAGGCGACCTTTTGCTTTTCACTTTCCGAAGTGGGTATAAGGTGCGGAATTGATGGTGACATATGGGCCAACCATGTGTCACTTGTTTTTGTTTCCTTATAACTTATAACAAACTGCCACTAAATGCCACTGTCTACAACCATCAAAAAGGATATACACAAATTTGTATATAAAGGAAAGTACTTACTGCTGATTGAAGGAATTGTCATCAAAAACAGAATACCCACTATCTAAAGGATGTCTCTGTGAGATTCATCTGTGCCTATAAATAGGTACAGGTACTTACCTACTGATGGCATTGGCGAGCAACACCTATTCTATATTTATATCTAGTTTCACATCAAATATATTTTCATATTATGAATACTTAAGTAATAAATAAAACATGCCGACGTATAGAATAGATACAGCAAAATTTAGTGCCTCGAGGCAATCCAATCACGTTAGACCATTTAAAAATCAACCAACTAGATATTGTTAGACCAGAAATACACTATAACGAATTTTCACTTGGACAGCAAGCATAAGTTTAAGTCATATTTAGGGTACAATCAATGCTTGGTTGAATTTAATTTGGTCAAACTCAAACTGGTCAAATTGGTTGTTACATATTTGCAACAAGTCAGTAGAGGTAAGAGGTAGAGGTATGTATTGACAAACCACAGTTATGTACAGTGGAAATAGCAGGAGAAATATTGGTACGTTGGAAATATTGGTTCGTATTGCTCTTTCTTTACCTAAAGACGAAAACTAAGTGTAAAATTCTTAAGCCGTCCTCAGATTATTAAATATTTGATCAAAGTGGATGCATTATGAACTGTGACTTTCAGCAATCCCGTGCAATATAGCTTTTAGTTTAGGATAGGCATACTATCAAACTGGGACACTTTTCTCACTTTTGTAAAATTTACAATGAAGTACTTAATTGATAGAAAAGAACAGGATGATAACATATATGTAGCATTTATAGATATCGAAAAAGCATTATGACAGTAAAAAGCCGTTTGACAGCATATCGAGAACGCAAGAACAGAAAAAGAGGCGTGAGAGAAAAATTGAGAAAAGCCATAGTGAGATCAGGAAACATGAGATCAGACGAGTTTCTAACCAAATAATAGGAGTTAAGGCAAGGAGGAGTATTCAGCCTGATACTTTTTAATATATATATATATCTGATGATGTCCTAATAGAAATTAAATTATTAACAAAGAAACTACATGTAGGGTATAGCATCATGCAACAGGTGGTAATCTCAGAGAGTATCTTCGCTGATCTAATAATATATCCAAAAAAAGAAAAAGTCTTACAAGAAGTATCTAAATTTGGAATGTGCTTTTAGTGCTTACTAAAAAAGAGAACTGAAAATAAACATTAGCAAATAAAGTACAAAAGTAAAGTAAAAGTAGCACAAGTAAAAGTAGTAAATAGGAAAAATCAATCCAAAAATAAAAATGGAAACACAGCCACAGAAACAGAACAAATAGAAACATTCAAGCATGTGAGAGGACGAAATATACATAAAGACGGACAAGAAGACAAGACAAAAACTAAAAGTAGATACAACATATTTTGGAAAGTATTGAGAAACAGTTAAGGTGTTTGGACATGTACTACGTATGAAGGAAGAAAGATAGACAGAAAAGGTCCAAAATAAAGAGAGTTATGGCTCGTTGAAGAGGATTTTTTTGCAACAACTTGGTTAGAAGTTTACAACGTTAAATAATGTAAAACTGATGCATTTTTTGGGAAAAACTTATAGAACATTTTTCTTAGTACTTAGACCTTAGCCGAAAAAAGTCGATTGCATTATATCTAATCGAGTTACTCTTAAACTAGAAAATATACGTCACAAATGATATACTACACAAATGTAGGTTTTTAATGAAAATTTTGGATTTTTTTTTTATTTCTGTAGGATAAATATTAACGAGATAATAATTATAACTGTTAGGAAGTTTGCATTATCAGTGCGTGGACCACCCCTCCTGGGCCCAGCAAATGTAAATAGTGTAAATAAATGAATTAATTGTTGCTTCTGGCCTAGTCCAAATCTCTGAATATTCCTGCATCAATCTCTTTTTTCTTGTTTTGTTTTCTTTCTTTTAGCTGGCTACTCACACACTTGCCGCAGGGGCAATCTAGGGTGTAGAAGTTGGGTTGACCCTTAATTGCCTCCTGATTTTTGACGTGTGTAGGCAAGCAGTGGCAATATCCTAGATTGTCTCCTTTGCAGGGCGACAGACCTCGCGGGACATTCCTAGCTTCCTATATCAGCTCCTTCCGCCCTGCCACAGCTCGTGTGTATAGCTTTATTGGAGCAATTTCGACTCGGTTCTCCAGCAAAGACAGCAGTTCAAAGACAAGCAGTTCTCTGCTTATTTGTTTCGTGTAGCTTTAAGATAAATACGAATATAATGGAAAAAGACAAGGTTCAACAGCATGAAGTTTGGATGCGGGTGATAGAAGTCTATAAAGACCGGCCTCACATGTGGGATAAAAAACATAAGCATTATTTTAACAGAGATCTGAGACAGTAAACTTTTGAAATGATGTTTGAAATATTTACAGAACTAGAGTGACGTTAATCAATTCAAAACAAAAAATTGAAAATATGCGCACATCCTTTGCGCAGGAGGTAAAAAAGGTTAGTACCTCATTTTTATCATTTGTATTTTTTTTTTGTATAACTAAACAGATATCTTGATATTTTTTTCTTTAGGTAAATGCATCAAAACAGACGGGGTCATGCGGCTATGAGATATACAAACGATCGCTATGGTACTATAACCTGTTTGCTTTTATGGAAGGGAAGGGCAAAGGATCACTTTAAAACAGTCTATATCCCTTCGTAAAAAGTTTTTCACATCATTAACTTCCAATTCTTCCATAACGTTCTTGTAACAGAGTTCTTTTCTTTTTGTAATCACCTCTTCATCCAATACTTCCTTTTTCTTTTGCTTTACCACCACAGAAACAGCCACGGCAATGCCGATCTTTTGATTTTTTGAAAGTGTTGAAGCCATCTTCACAGATCAAGCGACACGTCTAACATTCACTGTCACACTGAACCTCAGATATGTGTGTGGGGAAGCCTCCTAGGTTGCCCCGTCCGCCCTGCACTCTAGATTGCCCCTGCGGCAGGTGTGTGAGTAGCCAGCTTTACAAGCTGACATAAAGTACTGTAAGCAACATCTGTTAGCTTTGGCACTTTTCTAAGCCCTGTAGATTTGCTATGTGTTTGTCCTATGTACACAGGATCTTGTTTTAAGTTGTTATACACATTTACACAAATTTGTTTTGCTTGGTAGTCCAAAAATAAATGTTTATTTTTTGTGAAGATCCTTCTTCTAAATCTGAATCGTCGGATTCAATCTGGGGTTCTACCAAATTCATAGCAGGTTCGTTTTCAATATTAGAGTCCACATTTTCACAATAATTCTTATCCAATGGCCTCGAAACAGTAGAATTATTCTGCCACAGTAGAAACATGGTTTGCTATAAACTATAACAAGGGTCTGCTAAACAGTGAAACCCAGCAGGCAATACAAAGCATGAAATAGTTAATTTAGTGTGTGGTTGCTACTAAACTTACACTCCTTCTCAGAAGAAGCAAGCCCAACGATGAGGCAATAACCCAATGCTTTTTATACGAACTTTTACCATATACAACTTTCTATACGAATATCTCTGACGGGTACTATTTTTACCTTCAACGACTGGATATATTATAATAATATGATAAAAATGGCTGTCAACTATTACTCAAAAAAAAATATTAAAAATAGTTTTCTCGTTTTAATAAAATTTACAAAATTCAATATATCTGCTTAAAGTACTTGTTTAAATGATGAACATACAATTTCTTATAATTGACACAGAACTTACATAAATTACAGAAATTATTACAGAATAGCATACTGATCGTATAGAAGATCCTTAACTTTGTAGTAATCTTCAGATATACATCCCTCCAGTATAATTCGGCCACTCTCCACCTATAGAAACAAAAATATTAAAATCCGCTGTTTACTACTCAACTCACATCACAATTAAAAGTAGATAGTTTATTATGAGGAAACAATAATTGAAATAATATAACTTGGTGTACCTATGTGATGTCTGTCACATGCGTATGAATTAATTTTTGTCAACATGGCAATCAACACGACTGTTTTTTTAAGAACACTGTAATAAAATAAGGCATTTAAAAAATGTTATTTTCAAAAGTAACCATATTATATTAGGGTGGAAATGGACAAATTTTTTTTTTACGATATTGAATTTGTAATAACATATACTTGCGTATTGACTGCAGTGTATCACATGTAACATTTGGATGAAAAAAAGTTTTTTGCGGTGCCGCCATGGAAATTTGAAAATTTAAAAAAATTATTTTTAAATTTTATGGTTTTTATTTTAAATTTTACAACTCAACTTTACATTTTACATGAATATAAAACCCAATTTTATATTGAAGTTACATATTACATATACAAGGTGTCCCAGAAGTCAATGTCATCCCTTGTAGGGCTGATAGGTCAAACTACCCAGAAATATGAGGAATGGATATAATTTTTTTTAGATTTTGAGATAATGGCGCTTGATTTCTATGGATATGAATTTGCGTGAAAATAGACATCTTAGAAGATATCATTACAGAGAACAATGCTAAACACAATAACACACAGATCTGCAGCCCAGCCAATGACAACCCATTTTGGTTATATATCTTAGTCTAAAGCTGGGTTTCCACTACCTACGTGAAATCTTAATGCACAGCAAATAGAATCATGGCAAGACACTGAGACCTATTATTGAAATAATTTTATAATATTTTGCAGGAAAATAATGTCTTTTTTTAGAAAATGTTAGATTTTAAATATTACATTTAGTCCATTGGTGTGGGAATAAAAATAGGCCTTCCCTAGAATTAACTCGGGAAGTTGAAACTTTGCAGAATTGTAGATTTAGGTATCTAGAACTAAAACCACATTTTGCAGAAACCGGGGCCTGCCATAGCGCTGCCATATTGCCAATATGGCCGCCAAAAATAGTTTTTTCCAATATCTAAAAAACATTTTTAGAAAAAATATGTAGAAAGTATGTGTAGCAACATATGCTCTCTACATATAGCGACATATACACCGATATGTCTGTCTGATAGTGGTTTAGAAGCTAAATTAAATTTTCTTTTGTAACTGCCTTTAGAAAAGATTGATACTGATATTTGTCCAGACCATTATTCTATTTGTCTTTGGAATCATAGAGCGCAGTCAGAAATTTAAGAAATAGGGTTGGTTACACAGGGGTCCGAAAATAATAACTCGAATTCAATTCAATAGCCCCTTTTTATTATAAAAGCCATAAATATGCCGTTTACTATATTAACCCTTTTTAGGGAAGTTAACGAAATGTGTTCTTATTTAATCTGCTCTTATACCTAAACCACTAACTTCAGAAAATATGCTAAGAACATTTTTTTATAGGAAACTTCCTATTCTTGATTACATATCTACATATTTTTTATATATGTAGATATTTGCTAAAAACGGCGATATTTGGTAAATTTTTGGCGGCCATATTGGCAATATGGCGTCACCGGCGGAAGGTCTAGAAGAGAGGCGGAGTAATCTAGAAACCTGCAGTTTCAATACTTCCAGAGTTAATTCTAGGTAAAACTACCTGACCAATGGACTAATTATATGAACAATTGTTTAAAATAGCTTTCCAGGTTTGTGTTGTAATTTTTTTCACAGAAGTGAAAGTTGGAAGTTAGCTAATAAAAAAAATAACTGGAGCAAGCAACAATGTTTATTTTTTTCAAAGCACTACTAATATTATTTTTGGACAGTTATCACTAGCAGAGCTATTCACGGTTGCATAACAGAATTTAGAGTCTTAACATATGAAATTCTGTGGTTGTGGCACCAGAAAACCTGTAAGGGGTCGATTTTGAAATGAAATTCATGGAAGCGCCATTATCCATTAAAATGTTAAAGCGCCATTAAAATGTTAAAAAATAATAAATAAGTTAAAATTACCCTTCTGATGGCTATGGAGCCGTTACAGCACCATAAAACACCTCCTGAGAATTCTGAAGTGATATTACTCTTCGCCAAAACTTGCTTAAATTCTGACAACTTTAATTCATTGATAAATACAGGTTCATGTAGAGCGTCCTCAATGAAAGGTTCTAATGTCAGAAGCTTCTGATCATCCTCATCCACTATAAATTAAACAACACTATAATACCATTGGAGATTTAAAAAAATCAAATAATGTTATAAACATTTGAATTATTAGCATTTGTTGCTATACATAGACTATCAAGTCTTACAGGTTACAATTATTTTAAATACATCACATACATAATGCATATACAGTATGCCCACGGGTTGAGTTTACAAGACGACAAATGGACCAAAAAACAATCAAACAAACAATTCTGTTGTACAGGGTGGGTCAAAAACACAAAAATGTTCTAACTAATAATCGTATCATTACGGTTCAACTAAATAAATTAATAAAATTAAAACAATATTTTTTTTCTTTTTCTAATATGCAACATTAAATTTAATTTATTTACATTTTAATTTTACCCGACTATGTTAGTTACCGGCATGCAGGACAAACACGTACCTCAGACGCGTAAACATAAAAAATACAAACACAGACTGTCTCAATTCATAAAAAGCCTGACCGAAGGGCTTTGAGAATGACAATTGGGGCAATTTCATCTTCTGATAGATACACGTGTGGCAGCAGAGACTACTTACCGTGATCATTATGCCGCGAACCGATTGTCAGCATGACCTTGCACATAACCATCAAAAAACCGCAGGAAAATCACATTTACGGTTAACCATCTGACAGTAATAGTCGGAAATTAAGCATAACCATAATCGTTGCAACACTAAATATAAATATCTCTGGTTTATAATTATTGCGGATTTCACTCACAAAGGTAATTTTATCACATATATTTAGGTAACAAGGATACCGTAAGTAACTCTAAGAAATTATATAGTTTTTTACAGGAAAACCTCACGAAAGCACAGTAATTTAGAGCATATAATCAAATTTTTATGTATTCTTACCCTCCATAGGTTCATTATCAACATTCATACGCTTTGCATCAGCTTGACTTTCCCTGACTACAATTTGAGCATTTATCCACGCGACTTCGGCATCTTTGGCTTTTTGAAAGTTTAACTGTGAAACCAATGCATCGGTAAGACGAACCTAAAAAAATTACAGTACATGAACCAACAGTATTATGTTACATTGTAAATTATATGCAGCACATTATATGCTACATATTAACACAGTTCAAAGAACACTCTTCCTTAACCACTTGTCATTTCCTGGTGCTGTTAAATTGCCCGAGTTATTAATTGCAAGTTGAATGCTATGATTCGTCCACGACCATTATACATTTTGTATCTTGAACGGATTGTTTTTCATATCTTAATGCGTTTTTGGAAAAAATGTCACAAAAAATGATTTCTATTATAAAATGTCAACGTCATCAGTTTATACGAGTGTGCGGTCATATAGCTACCTGATTTTTTTATAGTATTTGCGGTTTATTTTTTTTTTTATTTTTATTTTTAAAAAAAAAATTCATAGAAATCGTGCTCAAAAAAGAAAATAAAAAATACGGCAGGATATTTTTTAAAACACTATCACATAGAGCAATAAAAAAAATTCAAGGAAAAGGCCTATTACCTATTTAAATAAAGATATGATAGGAAAATTTACCTGGAAAATGTTAATAATGAGATTTAAAAATGGAATTTGTAATCCTTACTTGATAGATATGCGTTTCACTAGTGGCGTCAACAATCTCACCCTTTTTGGGGGTGAATACCCGGGCCTGCATATTTTCCTCACAATGTTTTTGAATAACAGCCGTACATTCTGGAGTTCCATGTACCACAATGACTCTTCTAGGTCTCAACTGAGACAGAATTTTCATTAGAGACTCACCGTCGGATCTTCCTTCAAAGTCTATATATTGCACTTGACATTGTACGTGTACTGTCCGATTTAAAACTATACACTTGGTTGGGAATTCCGGAATTTCAGCTAAAAAAACTCAATGATAAAATTTCAATGTATAGAAATATATCAAGAAACATACTTATTTCATCTTCTTCCTTTTTCAGCACAACATTTTCCTTGTTATCCTCAATTTCCTGTGTAACTTCAAGCAATCTATAGTCTTCAGGTTTGACAATCTCTCCGTATTCATCACATTTTATTTTTTCTTCGTGAAATGGATACATTGGGTATAATTTTTTAGTGACTTTAAAGAAACCACCTGATATCTTCCCTTCTTGTTTAATTACTATGTCATGTCTCCCTTTAGATATGACAGACATCTCAATGTCATCATCAGAATCTGATTCTGCATCGCTAGAATAATGAATAAATAGCTGTAATGGATGAATGATATGATAATTTGTAGTAGGTAAAATTGACAGTAGATGAATCGGCACAATTATTGAGATTAATTATAAAAATAAAAATTTCTCCATAAACAAAACTATACTATTAAGTATGGTCTGGTAGGTGTCCACAGCTTTCATACAAATATAACAGAGAAGTTTCTCTAGGGTTGATTGCACGGCATATTTGGCCAGACTATTTCTATGTTAATAACTTTGGCAGCTCTGGAAAATAGATCTGTTAAAACCATTAAGTTCAAGAATTATTATCTGGTGATCCGGAAAGAAGACTTTTTTGCCACTGGTACATTAATTATTGTAGATAAAATGCAAATAATTTTGGAAATATATTATAGAGCGACGAGTCAAACTCTTCATATTCGAGAATGTCTAGTTAATAGAAAAAAAACTATCATTCTGCACTTTAAAAAAAATCCATAGAAAAAAAGAAAATCAATAATACGGCAGGATATTTTATAAAACACTATCACCTATTTAAGCCCCTGCAAGTTCGTCTAAGATGACCTGAAGTTCGTTTTAGTTTCGATAAATTGGTGTGGTTTAACTGCCTCAAGAATGGATCTTTCTTTTATGAGGGCTCATTGACTAGTGAAATATACATAGTTTATGAGTGAAAATCTAAACACTTTCTTATTGTAAGCAGGCAGAATTTATATTTTCAGCAGGATGGAGCGCCTGCTTATAATTACGGAAGAGTATAATTGTTAGTGGCAGATGGATAGGATCAAATGGCCCCATTCAATGGCATCCACAGTCACCTGATCTGACCGCACTTGATTTTTTTCTTGTGGGGGTTACTCGAAAAATATTATTTACAAGCAAAGGTACCTATGATATATTGGAGCCTAAAAGATGCAGTTAAGTTAAAAAATAAAGCAAATAGATGGGAGAACTATATTGAAAACAGCTCGAGCGTTTTAGAAAAGACGTTCATTGTTTGCTCTCTACCGTTATTTATGTCATCTGTTATAAAGTAAATTTAAAATAATATTTTCTTTGATTTTATTAATTTTAATAAATTATGTTATTAACAACTTTTAAGTTCTAATGTTCAAGTTCTGAGGAAAATATAATATTATGGTATTCTACTAATCAACATTAAAAATGCTACTAGTGAGTTAATTTGGATAAGTCTGTAGGTATATTCACTTACTCTTTAATACTGTTTTCATCGGTCTTTTCTTTTTGTCTTTTTTCATATTCCTCGAGTTCACTGCCTTCAAGTTTCACACGTCTTTCAATTGTTAAATCCACTGTTCTTCCTCCTCCGTTATCAACTAAGTCTCTAGCTAGAGTACCTGGAGAAGTCCTTAAAAACAAAATATAACTCTTGATTATGTAAAAGTGACTATATAAAACAGACCGACTACTAACAAAAATGCAGTTTTTTACCAAATAAATCATAACAAACTGTAGCAATATCAAAATATCTACTACTGGTACCAGGTAATAGAAAAAATTTCAAGCTTTGCATGCATTTTGATATTATTGGCATAATATTGACATTTTTATAGTTCTGTTTTTAATATTAATTTAATTAAAGTTGATTCTAATAGAAATTGGTCGACTCCCAACGCAGTTACCCCATGGTCTGGTTAGACTGATAATATGAATATAATTCAAGATTAATGTTACCTTGTAGTGATGATTAAACTGTTATTAGGATTAGAGCACCACTGAAGAAATAGTTCCCTGGAAAAACCACTTTCCATATCTGCAGAGCTTGCTAATACTACTTTAGGACTTGAGACTTTACCCAGTTCCGACAAACTGTGACACAATTGCAAATGTTTAAACTGAAATGGATTGTTCCTAGCCCCCTCAAAGCTTCTCATAAGCTTATCGCTCATCCATTCTATCTGCGATTTTGCAAATTCCACAACATTGTAACTGACATTATTCAACAGCGCTAAAGAATAAGCTAACAGCCCAGATTCTTTATTTCTCCAAAGCTGGTCCAACATATGCGCTAATTCTAGTACTCTACCAGCCGTGTCGACTGCTATCAGGACATTACCGTTGTTTCGCAGAGTTTGCAAAATGTTAGCTAAAAATAATACATTTATTTTTAGTGAGGTTAATATCTTCTCATTATTAAGTGAAAAATAATAGCAATAATTACTCATCAATTTTTCATCTCTTGCTCTTCTCCTTGCCTGTTGATATGTTGCATTCAACGCATCAGTTATAAGTAACGATGGCCGTTGTAGCTTCTCAAGTTCACATCCATTCAAATGTCTTTCTTTTTTATGATTAAAATCGTTAGAATATATAATATCCTCTTCACCAACTTTCATGATTTTCCAAATTGTCCCTCCTATCATATGACCTGCAGGTAACGGAGTCACTGTTAAACCATAACCTTTTCCTAAAAGACAAAAATTATATATCTATATACTTATAGAAAGCTTGTAGGAAAAAAAATTAAATCACCTTTCAAAGGCACACTTTGGTTATATTTCAGTTGTATTATCTTTTCGAAAGTAGCATCAACATCGTCTAATGAAAATATGCAGAATTCCTTCATGTTGTATTGTGACTGATACAAATCATACATGAACATTTGTCCCATTTTGTATACTGGTATCGTAGCATAAATAGGGCAATTTAAACCAAGTTTCCCAACCAAGTATGGTAATGCACCCAAATGGTTAACATCAGGATAGGAAAGCAGTACAGCATCGATGGAATGTACATGTCTAAAATAACAACTGTAGTAGATATTGAATCTCAATACGTGGAATGGCCTTCATTTACCGTTTGATTTCTTTTATAAATTCCATGTTAAATTTTTCATCCCACCCGCAATCTAACAATATTCTAACATCATCAACTTGCAGAAGGTAGCAAGGCGGCGATTCATCCATCGCCCCAGATAGGGCTTGTAATTTTATAATCGAAGTCATTTTGCAGGCTACACTAGCATATGAAACAAATAATTTGCCTAGTTTCTTAAAAAATAATTAATAAATAATTATTATACATATTTTACAACAATTTCTGACGTTACATCTAACAGTATCTTTAAAGTAGAAGTAGGGTTAGGTGGTTTTCTTCTATGGTTGATAGATTGGAAATGGAGGAAACGAAACGAAGGTTGTGACTAGAGGTCCGCCGCGGCCTCGCGAAATGAAATTCTGATAGGTCCGGCGCGAAGGATAACGCATCCTATAACCTTATAGAAATTATATAAAAATTCGCATATTTTTATTATCTGGTAAGTTGAGCAACCTTGTGACACATTAATGTAACGCAACAATCTAAAAATATTCTTAGGAAATCAACTAATACTCCTGAGCAGACCTTATACTAATAATACTTATATACTTATACTAATAATAATAAAAACTCGGGAACATGGCATACCATGTTCCCGAGTGTTTTTATTATTTGGATCACTATTATGGACAGGGTCACTATTATTTTTGTGATCCTGTCACAAAAGTAATAGTGACAAAACTGGTCCTTATTGGCAGACACGTAAAACCTCGGATTGAAAATATTCACAGGAAGATAGTTAATATCAAATACCCATAGTATAGTATAGTTTGTCTCCGATAGTAGTACAGTACGGTTTGTCTACCGAATAATCGAAATATGTGGGAGGGGGACTCTTCTTTATTAGTGTTTGTAAACAAAACCCATTAAATATTCAGATGTTGGGTATGGAATCGACCATTGACATGTTTTGGGATAATAAAATAAACACTCATTCTATCTCATTTCGCGGACGTTTTCTCACTTGCTAGAGTTTATCTTCCAATTTTCAATCTGAGTATATAACGTTATATTCAAACGCTTTACCGTTACGCTACCAACCCTTTTAAAACAGTTCCTGATTAGATACCCATCCGCCTGGTCTGCCTCCCCGTGGCCCCGCTTCCTGAAAGCGATTTGTAAAATCGCGTAGTTCTGACGCATGAGCCGCACTACCGTGATTTATTCATATATATATATATATATATATATATATATATATATATATATATATATATATATATATATATATATATATATATATATATATATATATATATATATATATATATATATATATATATATATATATATATATATATATATAAATATATATATATATATATATATATATATATATATATATATATATATATATATATATATATATATATATATATATATATATATATATATATATATATATATATATATATATATATATATATATATATATATATATATCATAGAGAGAGATTAAATTTAAAAATTCTCGAGAAACTTGCCTGCCATTATGCATTATTATAATAGTATTACATAAACAAAATGTCTCACACAGATGTATTACCCGACGTTTTTTAAATAAAATAAATAGGCAAAAATAACAAGGAACAAGCAACCAGCAGAATTTGAAATGTAAACATTATCAACTGCGCACGCCCTGTAATCGTGTTTGCCCATTGGTTGCCGTAAGGCCGCAATGGAATAATCACAAAAGTTGATCATCATTCTACGGAAGGACGGAATACGGTAGCGTGCTAAGATAATTTATAAATGGTTTTAAAATAGGTTAATAAATGGGTTAATTTATAAAGGAACGTGCTATTCCTGAACTTTCTACGGGAGGGCGGACGGACGGCAATTTGTAAATCTACTAGAATTTCTTCTCGGACCGTCGCGGCGGAACCCTAGTCACTACCCGAAAGGAAAACCAAAAACATCATGATACAAAGACAATGGCACAGAAGAGTTTGTCTATACAGAAGAGAGCTCTCCCTTCTGTGACAATGGTGGGTCAGGTTGCCGAATCAAAATTGGTTAGTCGTGCGCATCATGCATTTCTCGCCAACATGATTTTTAGGCGCGATTATTATTGTTGAATGTAAATACCTACCTACTGTTGTTTTCAAACTGAAATTGATAATTGACAAGATTTTACATTTTGTGTAGGTATACACAAACTTTCAAAAAGAGAACACCATCAGTTACCATTAGAAATAACATCACGATTTTGTAAACTACGCACTTTAATAAATATAAATTTTAGCAATTTTCAAATTACAAAAAAAAATATTTTAAGTGGAAAAGTGACGATCAGAACTCAGATTGTAGCAGAAAAATATCGCAAATATAAGAAAACACTAAATTTAAAGGGTACTTTCATTTCCGTACCATTAACTTTAATATAAAATACAATATAATATAATAAATAATACAAACAGGTTACCATTATCGGTATGATCACATTAATCACCTACAGTAATATATCCATTTGAAATCAACAGCTGGCGCAAACTGATGTCAGCCCAGCATCATTGTCGATGTCAGGACTGGTTCAGATTTGTCTAACGAATCGACGCAAATAAGCAATCCTTCCCTGTGTATAATCGTTGGGAAGGGTGAACTTTACTTATTTCTCATGAATGCTACCCGTAACCAGTATTTGATTTTTTTATCAGAAATAAGATCACAGGGAAAGTAATATTCCTAATAAGTATTCCTTTTTACTTTGTACCTAATTTAATCAAATAGGTAACAGGTATTCAATCAGGCCTCATATCTCAATCAGGTATCAAATAGGTAATAATAAATAGGTATTGAAATGTTTGTGTAGGTATATTTGCATCAAAAGAAATTACAAACAGTGAAAATGATATAGACAAAAGAAAAATGTGTTTACTTAATTAAAACATTAAGAGAATCAGTTATAATTTTCTTTGCTTCCTTGGTCTAGGTGGATTCCAAGAAACTCTTGTACTATCGGTAATGGATATAATTTCTAGTCCAGACATTTGTAGGCCTTTAATGGCAGACTACAAATAAAATATTAAAATAGTTTCACAGACATATTAACAAAATAGCTTTACCATTCTTCCGGGTCCAAGGCCTCGAATTCGTACTCTTACCGTTTTTACTCCCTTCTCTAGCGCTTTCTGCAAGGCAATTATTTGTAATCTTAACCTCATTTTATTATAAACTAGGTACAATAAAAATAATAATATACGGGAGGTCTCTTAAAATTGACACTGCCCCTTATCTCCCTTATCCTCAGCCGATTTAATTAATTCAAAAAAGTAGTGGACACGAACTCTAGGATCTTTTCGATATAGCTATATAACCTACCATTATTAATATAGGAGCCGAAGATATCGTCAGAAGTCAGAATCTTCAGAGGAAGAACTTTAACTTTACTGAACTGATTTTAGAAATTTATACAAGACAACATCATTTTATTTTTATAGTTTACAATGAATTAAATAACATATTTCCATAAAAATAAATTATTAAAAATAATCCCATTAAAATTTTATTCCACTAGGTCCTATGTAAAAACCCTGAACACCATATAGGTATATATTTTTATATCCGTGAAAATTAACAAAAATTCTGAACTACTTTTTTGAATGAGTCAAATCGGCAGAGGATAAGATCACCTACATCACATAGCAATACAGCCAATAGATGTAATACAGACTGATCATAAGACAGCAAACAACCAGCTAATCCAGTTTTTTAGATGTTTTGAGCAATTAAATTCCTATATTAGTTATTTTATTCATGTCTTACTTACTGTTCCAATGGTTATTGCGGTTGCTTGAGCTGCAATATTTGTTCCTTTTCTCGTATTCTTAAAACCTTCTACACCACATGATCTGATCAATTTGGGAACACCTAGAACATAGTTTTATATAATAAAGTATATATCTATTCCTATTACTATCTGGTCAAAATAATGAGACAATTGTACCTTGTAGTTGTCTACAAGTACCTATAGATATTGGATAAACTCCAAGTTATTTTTACCTTTTGCATCAGTGCAACTTATGATCGTATTATTAGGGGATACTCTAATATTAAATATTGGTAAATCTTTAAACGGAATCCCATTAAAGAGTTTATTTGGTGTGTCTAAAGTTGGGAAAGTATCGTGTCGCCTGAAAACTTACAAAGTTATAGAAGCATCTAAGACAAAGTGCAGTGATACTAACTGGTGGATAACAGAATCTACATCAACAGCTTTTTCTCCTACAGTACCCTCATCGGCTACTGGCATAGATCTCAACATTTCTCTTCTATCTACAACATCTCTATATTTGGTTAAGCTGGTAGCAATCGTTCGCGCCTTGTACGGAAAGGTATTCTCCGTGATAGAAAGATTCCTTAAAAGGTTCTGAAGCTGATTTCGTAACATTATAGGCAACACACAAGTTTCAAATGTTTTAGGTCAGGATTAAATTTGAGGTTAATTTTTTGTGGTTGTGGTAGAAATTGTGGTCACAGGCCACAAAACATTTACAAGAGTACAAGCTCCAAGGCGGATTGTGGTGTAGACCAGGAGATGAATATTTATTATCTCCGATTTCACATAGCATACCTTATTAGGAGGAGTGAAAGTGTACCTTATCTCAACAAAGTAAAGCGGGCACTAGCACTCGCCCGCTGCCTGGACGCTGATTGGTCATATTGTTTACAGTCCTTAATATGTTTACCCATGGTCTCTTCAGACAACAATGACGTCGCGCGGTCGATTTGTCAGTTACGAGGTTACTATCTAATTTAATCTATCTTGGTAGACAGGGACGACGGCGTCCTTGAAGTTAGCTTCAGATTTAGATTTACTTTTAGCCCGGTCACTATTCTCAACCTCGTTCGCGTCCAACGATTATAGACTAACAGGATTGCTTATCGGCCACGTGTTTGTTAGACAAGATCTGACGTCAGCGGTTAAGTTCGGCCGGCATCCTTTTGCGCCAACGGTCGATTCCAAATTGATGCTTGGTCAGATAACACTTCTCTAGGCACGATGTTAATGTACAAATGACACACTGTACAAACGCCGGGAAAAACACCGGTGGGGCAATGAACTTACGCCGTACGTATCCGCTGACGTCAAGAGCGTGGTGGGGGCCTACAAGATTTGTCTAACGTTGCGCTTGTGTTAGTGTTAGGTGGCATACTCAACACCCCTCGTGTTGGTCTTGCTATCATTATTATTTAATACATATGTTAGAAACACCTACGCCTATAGCAGCTGCGAAGCCATACGCTGCTGTCCGCATGTTATTGAGTTGAAAAGAAATATTGATACATAATATATTATATATGGATATTTGAAATATTGTTTATATTCTTAGGATAGAAAAGTAACTGTAGCAGAGGCAGCCATATATAATATGTGTTATTATTAGGATGTATTCAATACCCATTAATATATAGTGTATTAATCTGTATATTATTACTTTATTATTTTTAACATTTGGGATATTATTAGCGTAAACTTGCAAGTCTACCCTGTGAAGTGACAAGTTACGTGCCGTAAATATAGTTTAGGTTAGTTAGTTAAGCTATAGCAGATGCAATGGGAAAAACACGTTCATAGAAGACCACCGTCGCGTCGGCTTAGAGTTCGTCATCTTCAGATGACGAGCGGCAACGTAAAAAAAGTAGAAAGTTGAAACATAAGATAAGTAAACTCGCCCAATAAGTAAGTTATAGTAATAATAGACAAATGTTATCTGTTAGTGTCATTGTAAATGAAACTGTTAAGTATACCAATTGTTAAGCCGAGAGCAGAAAATTTACAGCCAAGTACAGAGGAGGTCCAAAAAGTAGATAAACTAGCGACGTATCACAATTGTGATAAATTATACTTACTTTAAAATTAGCTACCAGTAGATTACGTGGGAATGCTTTAATTTGACAACGCCGCTTTTACTGTCATAACCATAGAAAATTTCTACATGGTAGATTTTCTATGGTCACAACAGAAAACTTTAAAGGTTAGTTATCTCGTTAATTTTATTGTTTTATTAGTTAACTACTAATAAGGATGGTTAACTAAAAATACTATCCTTGGGAGAACCCAATAAGTTTTCAGGCATTAGTTACGTTTTCGTGAGTCTGTGAGTTAGTGAGTTTTCGTGAGTGAATTGAATGAATGAAATTAATTGATTGGATGATATGAAATTAATTGATAACTTCCAGTTGCATATCGCTTTAAAGCAATTAGAATGATTACTATTTAACTACAATGATTATTATTTTGTTTTACCATTTTTATATAAAATACCTACATATTAGGTAGGTATAAGGTAGGTACCTATCTAAAATATGAATAGCCTCGGAATTAGCATACCTCCAACTCAATATTTAAAGAAACAATGATCTACCATTGCAAGTTCAAATACATTAAGTCGTCCATATTTTACAAAAGAAAGAAACATAAATGCAAAGAAAAAATGTTAAAATAATTATTGTTGTGAACTCAAAACATACGACGTAACCTCAATCCTCAATTGCCAAGAAAACGAGTGGTTTACACAGCCCGCTGCAACGCGAAGGGTTCTTGTTTGTCTCAACCCGCATACGCCTAGGCGCGAGGAGTTAAGAATCCTAAAAATCGCCTCTGACGTCATTTGCGAAGGGTTTCAGTTATTTACAGTCTACCAAACAAATACTGTTTGGCAATATATAAAAAAATTACATATTTATTATAATTAATATCATGTTATTGATATTTGGAGAATGAAATTTTATATAGACTTATATTAGGCCCTAAATAAGAGATAATGTGAATTTTCTCAAACAATATGTTTAATAACATTACGATTATCAAGTAAAATCCATCACATAATACATATTTGATATAAAATATGCCTAATGTAATGAACACTGTTGCAGATAATGCGCGTCAATTATACAATGTGTTAGAAATATGTTGGTGGAAAGAAAAACTCGTTGCTTCTCAATAAATTGTTTTTATCTCTTGTTTTAGTTCCTGGTAACCGGGAAATGCATACTTATTTGCTGTTTATTTGTTCTCTAGATTTTATTCACTTAAGAAGTTTTGATTTATGCACTTTCACTTTGTTTTTAATATATCCAAGTATATCACATTTTAATTATTATAAATACTTATTATTATTGTTACATTGCAATGCTTTTTGAATTTATATATTTCTCTATTTGGTTAAGGTATTAATCTTTTTGCTTTGTGAGGTGCCTTTACATGTGACATAAGCTCTGTCATTTGAAATATTTTGGACCATACCATTTGGACAATATTTTTACTTTAAATAAATAGTCTAACTTTTTAACTCCCTTTGTAATTATATGTATATGCTATAATTTGTTTTAATTTGTAAATCCTATGTCAAGTTTGAATATGTTGTAGGTAGTCGTAGATGATCAATATGTTTGATTGAATCTTGATTGAATCTTTGATTGAATGATGTACCTATATAAACAATTATAAGGGCAGGTAGGATATATATAGATCTATAACAATAAAAATCCAGCAAACTATTTCAAAAATAATTTAATTGTTTATAAATAATACATATACTTTAGTTTGTTTATATAAAAATAATACTTACAAATAAAACACAGCTCATCTATCTGAATAGAACAAATAGAATAATAAATACTTATATAATATAAAATATAATAAACTTATGGGGCATAAAACTAAAAATATATAATGCTAAATTGGGCAAGTTGGCACAATTTTCAATGAACATCATAGGAACATTTTATATTTAAAAAATACATAATACACAAAACAAAATATTCGCAAATTTTTAGACGTCATAGCTATATAGTTTTATGAATTACATGAATATAGTATTTAGAAATCTAATACAATAATTATTGAACTAGATTTTGCATACCGATTGTTCTACTTGACAAAACTACTTCTTTTTCTAAAAACAAAGCGTTTTTAAAGACAAGCTTTACAAGGGACTAGCTAAAAATACACGAAGTAGTAGGTATTCGCACTTTCTCCTTCTAAATTAGTTGATAAATAATCCATGAATTAACATAAAATCGAAAAAAGTATGTTCGAAGAGATTAGTGTCAATATAAGTAATTTTTAGGTATTTCGTTTACGGGTTCGGCACAGGTTCCCATGTGTTTCATAGTGACGAGCGATCTGGATCTGCAGTTTTCTATTTCCAAGAAGCAGGTATTACTGTACGTCTTATTGTCTGTACCGCAAACTGGGTCGTAGTAAGTGGGACATATTCTTTGACATCCTTTGAACTGGAATCCAGATATACAGCGTTTCATTGGCACCACAAAAATGTGCTTCCTGCAATAGTAATGTTGTTATGAGAAAGGTACAAGAGGTGATACAGAGGAGTAGGTACAGTATTTTTTTTATCACAGAGACAACATAGGGATTACAACAACGCAGGTAAAATATTGATAAGAAATGAATCCCTTATTTTCTTATCACTTATCACCTTCGTGGTCATTAGTGCCATTTTATCTGATATTTTGGGTTTTTATCAGTTTCATTTTACCTTTCTTTAATTTTTTTTAGTAGGCGTCCGTGTCTATGTGCATAGGATATAGACCAAAAACAAAACATGAGATAAATAGTGACAAGATAAATAAAAATAACAATAGTTGAGCGTCTGACCAGAAGTTGACCGTCTGAAATGAGCTTCCTAACGTGTCAATTTAGTTAAGTTGCCTTGACTGAAAAATATTATATAGTATATTATTCATTCACGGCCGCCGGAATGGGGGGCCAAAGCAGCATCAACATTTGCCCCCCCTTAGAAAATGGAACAGTCGATTTTTGTTCATAATTATGTAAAAAATATATGATTTTTAATAATAAAAAAGTATTTTTTATATATTTAACTTTGCCCTGCCCCCCTATATTTGACCTTTCTGGCGCCCATGTCATTTGTCAGGTAATTCTGAAGGTACATATGCGATAAGCATGAAGCTCCGTTTTTCCTCCAGTAATATTGAAGAATAGAATAAAAATTAAAACCACAATAGTTTATAAAGTATGTAGATATGTTGTTTCGTGATGTTCTACCCATATCACAAAATATCCTATGGTTTTCCGTTTCTTGTTATATAAAGTGATGGTCTGCTTTGGAATATACATTCAGTTTCGTTCACGTTCACTTTCGTTCTCTAAAGGTATATCCAATGTATATCCATAGGACAGCCTGTTTTTTACTTTATGTTCTTTTAATAGGGGTATCCAAAAGATAACTATTTAAGTATCTAAATGAATTTCCACATTTTTGATATATTTGATATAAGACAGGCGCTGGACGTAGGTCCATCATAAACTCCTATAGGTATGTACATTTAAAAATCTAGTTTAATAGAGAAACTCGATATTACCATACAGTATCGATTTACGGAAATCTCTAACCAATCGACGTCCATCTTGTGTCCAAATGATCGTAGATGGCGCTATGCTAGCGGTTGCTGTCACTACGTGGCACTGATTAGACAAAATCTAGAAACAGCTTTATGCGGATATTGGATTTAAAAATTATATAGCCAGAATTCCAGTGAAACTTTCAGGGGATGAATATATGGAAATAAAATGGACTACTTTTGGCGATCCGGAGCTAGCATCAGACGGATGTCTATTTCATGATAATATGGATATCCGTAATGAACCCATTCTGTAAAATATATGGACGAGAGAACTTGTGATAATTGTACCGCCTTAGGATATCCATCGGAATCGACATAAATCATGCTACGATATCAATTTATTTTGATTTAAATACTAAGTTACATAGAATTAAGTCTTTACAAGAAAAAGGATTCTTGTTTTACCTCGATATGACGCCTCATTTTCGAGCAAAGTTGATGCAAACAGCTTCTGAATTTTGGATTTCTGTTACAATAATGCGACTAGATATTAAGATATAGAATACTATACTAGATATTAAATCATTTCGGTGATAATTATCAACTTAAAGATTTATATTTTTCCCAAAAATACAATTTGTCGGGC
>CAXKVY010012708.1:0-28846 GCA_964058915.1 Tetropium fuscum | reverse complement strand
TACGCCGATCCCCTAACAACTCGATGGTCCCAAATTTGTCGGCATGTTCACATTGATATTCAATTTTTTCGTTGATACTTATCCCAAATGGATATTGAATTGACTCGGTATGGGAGGCTTGTGATCCATCACATACAATAATGCAACGATTTCAATTCCAATAACCATATACAATATTTTACCTCACACCATGTATAGTAACGCCTAGTACAGTTCACTTGTTAACATAAATAATCTTAAATACCAGGTATGTTAAAAAATTTTGTAAGTTATAAAAATACATATTTATTTCCAAGGATATTATACACGATGTGATTCCAAAAAATCAGTTTTTAAATCAGCTGCGGATTTAGAAAATCGTTTGTAATTTTTAAAATAATAATATAATATGAATACCAGAAAGTAACAACAAATAAATATCGAGCAGTAACATGGATAGCATACGGAATAAATTCATTGGCATACATAAATTACTATCATACAACTTATATTTAAACGAGATTTACAGTTGTGAATTCTGGAGTGTAACCAGATATCAAATATCTTTATGCAAGTATGGAATTTTTACAGTGCTGTTGTTTTGGACATGATGATGCGCGACGCTTCCATTGCAATCATCATCAAAGGATAACTGACAAATTATATGCCCTACGCATTTGTAACTGTATGCTAGGTAGTGAAGGATCAATTTGCTGTCCATTTTATGCTATGTTGCTCAGTGTTTTAATATATATATATATATATATATATATATATATATATATATATATATATATATATATATATATATATATATATATATATATATATATATATATATATATATATATATATATATATATATATTTGTATTTAGCTTTAAATGATATCTGCCATTTTTAATTTTGCATTCTCCACTTATCGATGGCACTTCTTATGCTCAAATAACCCGTTTCCATATGTCGTTGTATCGGTCCAATATGACATTCCACAATATGTCACACGATATGAAATATACTAATATCTAATAATAGAGATGATATCGGTTCATATTTAAACTGAACAACATCACATTAATGGACAAGTGATGATATGCTTTAGTATGATATGCATACGCAAGTTCAACGAGATGAACAACCATAATGCAACGTATGATGATGCACTACGATACTGTTCAAGAGTCAACGATCTGCATGATGCACATGAGGCATATGAGTACAAACATATTTATAATGATTTGTTAGCTTTCATCTGAAGATAATTGTAGCATTTAGAAATCGAAACGTGATCTTGAGTATGATTATCTTACTGAACTGACTTTACTGAGTCTACTGACACACTTTTTAAAAAAACCTGGGATATCACTATAGTATTGAGATATAGATTATGATAAACAGCATTTACGAAGATATATTTTGACAGCAATTAATATCTACCAAGGAACTTGAAACATATTTGATTCGGTTGCATGTGACAAATACTCATGCTGGAATTTAAGATAGATTATTAAGTTAATCATCAAAAATCAAAGAATTATCTGAATTCATTACCTGAATTGATTACCTGAATTATCTGAATTATCTGAATTATCTGAATTATCTGAATTATCTGAATTATCTGAATTATCTGAATTATCTGAATTATCTGAATTATCTGAATTATCTGAATTATCTGAATTATCTGAATTATCTGAATTATCTGAATTATCTGAATTATCTGAATTATCTGAATTATCTGAATTATCTGAATTATCTGAATTATCTGAATTATCTGAATTATCTGAATTATCTGAATTATCTGAATTATCTGAATTATCTGAATTATCTGAATTATCTGAATTATCTGAATTATCTGAATTATCTGAATTATCTGAATTATCTGAATTATCTGAATTATCTGAATTATCTGAATTATCTGAATTATCTGAATTATCTGAATTATCTGAATTATCTGAATTATCTGAATTATTAACACTCATACTTTGAGTGTCTTCAGTTACCAAGTTAATATGGCCTCACGTCTAAAGTTAAATAGCTTTAAACTTGGAAGAACCACTTGTCTCTGGCAATCAAAAAATTCCCAACGGAACTAATCGCTGGGTAACAGCTGTTGAACAAAGTTTATATTCGGCGGCTTTTGCTTAGTTTAATGTTAGACAATTTAGGTGTAATGTCGCTAGGATCTAATATATCAGCCGAGACATAAAGCGCATTTCAAACTGTTATTGCAGCCAGCAAGTTTCACGTCAAAATGGATATTGTGTTTATATGGTATTTGTCGATAAACTGGAGGAAAATAATGGATGTCTTTACCCTACTTTTATTGAGTTATTTTGTATAAATGTATTAAAATTGAAATGTCAGTTTATATATTTGAATTATTAAAAACAGCAGATATTTTTTATATATTCATTATGACTAATATAATTGTAATAATTCATGGCTGCTTCGCCTTTGGAGTGTCTGTAAATTAATTATTAGTGAGTTGCTCCGCTAGCGAAATAAAAGTGTAATTCTCTTTGAGGCACAAGGTAGAATTCACATTACGTAATCATATTTTAATGATAATACACGAAAAAACCTTTTTTCATTCAATCCCTAGAGACGTCAAACAAGACAGCAAGAAAATACCAATTAAAGAATACAAAGGGGAGATAATGATATCTAAGGAACTGCTAAGGCGACCATTGTCTTGTGTATGTATGAACTTGTTTCGCTAAATAATGTATTATACGCACAATTTAGGCCTGTGCTTGCTGATTCAGGCTTCTCACTTGGAAGTCTTAAGGGAGAATTAAACGAGAGAGTTCTTATTTCTTTTAGCAAGAGAAATGCTATGTGAAATAATATAACTATTATTGTTTTATTTGCACGGACCTGTTATTAAAAAATGGAATTTGGAAAAGTAGGCTTTTTGTGACAAAAAATAAAAGGATTATGATAGTACATTACATGAGGAAGCAAATAGCTGATTATGCAATCTTGCAATTATGTAATTATGCAGAAACAGAGATGTTTATAGCTATGACAAAGTTGATACATAAAGGAACATATGCAGTAACATAAATGATGAATGTAAGGTTATATCGTGGATCACGGATTCTCTAAATTGCAAAAAATGGCTTAATACGAAAGAAGTAGAGATGAATGTCTTCAGAGAAAATAAGGAAGAAATAACGAATCTAAAAAGAAAGAGAAAAAGAACAAGAATAAAGAATGAAGCATGGGAAGAGGAGGAAGAGGAAAATAAATCAAAGAGGAGATATCTGCTAGATAAAATAAAATAAACGCAGAATTACCAAAATTATATGCATAGTTACATAAATTGTTAAGGATAATTTGGAGAGACGAAGAAATGACAAGCCAATGGAGGATGAGTATAATAATGCTAATGCCAAAAATGACATATGGAAAACTGATAATTACAGACATATCACTCCCTAAGATTAAATAAAATAAACATAAATGATGAATGTAAGGTTATATTGAGGATTTAATAAATTGGGAGTTAAATAAAATGCAAAGGTAATAAATATTCAAATAAATGATACAGAAAACTTATACAGAAAATACCATGAGATTTATAGAATGGTTTCAAAAAGGACGGATCAACAGTCTATGATATATATTAACACAAGTAAGGGTTTTTTTCAGGCATTTAAAGTCAGGAGAATAATATGGATATGATCCACATGATGTTCTGACTGCGACTAACTGAAGGTTTCAGTTAATGAATGAGTTGAAAAGCATAGCGACGTTAAATAAAATCAGATAAAACAGAAATTGAATTACAAGAATTGAATAATCAAACGCAGTAAATACAGGACAAGAAACAATGGAAAAAAATCAAACTGGAACTCGTTAGGATATTTTCTGTCGGTAATTAAAATGAAGGAATAACCAAAAAATTTAAAACAATCACACGCAGATATAGTGGATACCTCAAGAGGCAACAATGAACTAGGAAAATTGGAAGCATTCAAATAGGTACTACAACCGAATAGAAGCGACTTTAAGCAAATAGTAGATCCAGGATATATTAAGACGTATGTGAAAGATAGAAGAAAACATTACGTAATAAGACATAAATAACAGGGGATGATATAAATGACAAAAATCAAAAAGTATGACAAAATGACAAAAATTATGAAACCAATAAGAATACACATGAAAATGTTATTCACTTTTTAAAAACAACGTAAAAAAGATTTTGTCCACGACCACTATATTGATAAGGTTTAATATGTCTGTATTCTGTGGATTCGAGGCCTTGTAATACACTAGTGGTTAAAATTCATATCACGATTCGATTTTATAGCATTTTATTAAAGCATTACATCTGCCAAATCTCACGTTTTCAAACCCACAACTTTTTACCTGCTCTCACATGGCTGTCACTCTTCTAATTGACCGATTTTGGCCATGGATAAAACGTTGAATTACATTCGGGAATTTACAGCCTATAACCCTCTCGACAAAATGCAATTCTCGGCTGGGCTCGAGTGTTCAATTTTTCTCGTGTATTAAAGGTTTGTTAATCCCCTTATATAATTAATAAGTATTATGGAAGAATGAAAAACAGAAGAAAAATAGAGTCATGAATGAAAGCGATATATTGCTGGGAACTGATTTAAGGTCGCACATTTACTTTAGATATTCCACATTATGCAAAATAATCAGTTAGAAAGCAATGTTTGTATCGAAATTGAGTGTCTACCTTACATAAGAAGACTATATAAATTTGACAGGGTAAGTAAGAATAAATTTACTGAAATTTCTTAATAAAAATTTAAAAGGAAATCACTGGATAAAAATTACTCCTGTAAACAAAGTAATATAATATATAAAATAATAGTAAAAGACAAAATACTAAGTATGATATCTGATAGTACATATAATGGTACTATCTGACATTTAGAACCATTATTTACTCTCAGATATTATTAGTATTAGTAGTATTATACGATTAGTAGTATTATACTTTCTTATAAATATATAGTTTCTTATAAATAGTGTTTGATATACGTGATTTCAAATTTTGTATTCCATTTATTATTTTGTAGGGACAAAAGTCGTATTTATTTTTGCATGGAACATAATTCGATTGGTAATGAAAGAGTTAAGATAATGAAGAAGAAGAAGAAGAAACGTACATTGCTCAATCTGTGTCTGATAAATGTCAACTAATACAAAATAAAAAGCAAATTGTAATATATAAGTAATTAAATGTGTATAACTAATGCGTTCTTTGATTTTTGATTGACCTTTCAAGCAAGCCTCTTGCCCATATACCTACATAGAGCCAATCCAATGCACGCCATCATCTCGCATTATCGGCTTGTAACACTTGTATATAATCTAATTCGAATTGAATTTGTCAGGAGTTTACTAGCGTCAAGTCATTACGCTGTGCAATTTGTGGAGATTCGTTAAGGTGGTGACGTCGTTGGGCTGAAGTCGGAGGGCTTCCCTGTAGCTGTCGGCAGCTTCCCTGTATTTGCCGTTGAGGTGCAAAATGGCGCCCAGGTTCGTATGGCTCCTAGCGTCCTGAAAGAGGCGAGAGATAGCAATTAATTAGTGTCAACAGATTTACAAATAAATATTATATCTCTGTGCACTTTCAAAATATTTGCTTTAGTAATTATAAGCCGACCGTCTTGCCTATGAAATGTGCTCGCGGGCGGTTTTTATCGCATGTGAAATTTACTACTAAAGAGTAAATATTTTTGGATTGTTTGATTTGTCATTGAACACGTTAAAAATATGTTTGTTAGATATTTTTCTTTGACAAAACAAATTTCATAAAAAATTTAATGTAGAAACCTAGCCTAGGTTAACATTAATGTATGAACCTGAAGCCTAGCCTACCGAAGCCTAGCCTACCTAAAAAAATACACATAACAATTGTCCGGTTTTGATAGGACTGTGTGAAAAACATGACAGTGCTGTTTTCTGATTTTTGCACACATCATGTATACAATTAATCAGGTCGTGATTGCTGTGTTTTTTTTTGTAATTTTCGACGACAATCCTAAAAAAAGTATTATTCCATTCTGCTTCTACATTTTTAAGTAGTCAATGCTCGTTGAATTACAATTCCAACAGAGGTATATCAACATGATGGCGGTGTAGCAACAAAATAACGGGGCTTTTTGAATTCCCCAGTAACTGGAGGCATTTTCTATAGTCAGTCATAACGCACAAAACAATGTTGTTAACCATTCATTTGGTAACTTTCCACTGGGGTTTTATGTTTACCAATATTCGGTACTATATCAGCACGAAAATTTTTTAATAAAATATAATTCCTTTTTAAGTAGTATGTATATTGGTTGCGGCGCATTCACCCTAATTTTAAATTACCAACAAATATTTAGATAAATCATTTAAAATAAAGTCGATAAGTAAAAATTTGTCAGAACCTAGAGATATTTAGTATAGGAGCCGTTTTTCTTTATCTAATATGATTTGCATACAATTTGTTGTCGTTCTCGACGCTTTACTTATTACTAACGTATTTTCCAAAAACAGGTTATAATTGTTAGTTCTACATTTATCTTAAATGGTTTTAGAAACTGTTAAACGCTGTAGCGCCGTTAGAAAGCATTTACGGGTACATGTTTATATTTATTTATATATATATATATATATATATATATATATATATATATATATATATATATATATATATATATATATATATATATATATATATATATATATATATATATATATATATATATATATATATATTATATAGAAAATATATAATGCTTAGCCTTTAGTCTCAGTTATTGTCGAATTTAATATAAAAACTTAATTTAAATCGAATTGATGTTTTTTACCATAAATTTGAAACACCCTGTGGAAAGACTCACGTGAAAGATTAGTATTAAATTATTGGTGACATTTTATTTTTGTTTCATCTTGTTGCCTTCTTCCGTTTAAGTGATAACGATTTTTAAATAAAGCACTCATTTTCAAGAATTCCTTTATTGACCAATACATTTGATAACGTATATGTCCACCTCTCGCAGTGACGACATCTCGGAATCTTCGGGGTAACGAATGAGTAAGGTAAGTTATTCTTCCTTGTACATTCCTCGGCCAATGCGACCCTGGCGTCTTGCAAAGTTTGTGGTTGTACAGGACGTCGGGGAACAGCTCTTTTATTAAGTCCGTTCCATAAATGTACGATGGGATTAAGATCAGGACTGCAGGCTGGCCAATCTAATATTTATAAGCTAACTTCATCCAGGTACACATTCACCATTCGCACTACGTGGGGTGTGGCGTTATTATGGATTACAATAAATTAATTTCCAATATACGACGAAAATGGAACCACAGTATCTTGCAGAATGTTTTGAATATAGCAGTGGGCATTGGGAGCTCTATTCTCGACAAATACGAGATCGGTAAGCGCTTCACTAGAAATGGCGACCCACATCATGACTGAACCGCCTTGGTTCGCTCTGAAATTGTGTAATCTGAGAATCTTTCATTTCTTGGTCATATACTCTCTGGCGACCATAAGACGATCTCAAATAAATCCTCGATTCATCTGATAATTATTACATAGCGATATGATCCAGTTTATATGGAATCAGGCAAACCTCAGTTGCTGTTGGTTATGCCGAGGTAGTAGTTGTAGTCCGGCTTCTGACAATCTTCTCTGCTCCGTTGTATCACCTACATTTATTCCTCTTGTCATTTGTAGGAAAAAATTTTCAGAGAAATAGCAGTATTTCTTCTACCTCTCAAAGACTCAAGAATTATGCAGCGATCGTTAGTAGCATTAGTTGACCTTTTTGTTCCGGAGCCGGGCCTTGTAAAGCTTCCTGTTTCAATATACCTACTCCAAACGTCTCGAATTGTAAGCCGTGGAAATTCTAAAGTGCGAGACACATAGATTTTACTTCGGCCATCATCTAATATTCTCTAATATTAAGCCCAAAATTCGGCCAACGTCGCTGACGGATATAACCATGATGAGAGCAAAACTTATTTATTGCACTGTTCGGCAACCAATTATTGAAAAACAGTTGCATACTGAGGTAACTTTGACTGTTTTATAAAAACATCGTAAAATTGGTAGCCATTTACGTAAAAATTGTTAGTTCTTAAACGAAAGGACGTAGTAAGATGATTCAAAAACAAAATGTCACAATCAGTCGAAAATTGCAGCAAATAATGTTTAATCTTAATCTTCGATCAATCCGTCTACAGCATGTTTCAAATGTATGGCCAAAAAATATCAATTTGATTTACCCCTGTAAAATATAAGTTAAGCTTTAAGATTAAATTTGATATTAACTGAGGGTAAAGGCCAAATATTTGTCAACAAGCTGATGCAAGAATTGTAGAAATCGGATTAAAAATATAAGTTATCAAACATCAAACTTATCAAAAATTTAGTAGGTGCCTCTATTTTATCTGAATATAAGAACAATAAGTCAATAAGTTTTAATTGTCATATTACCTTAGTATTATATAAGTTAATATGAAGGGCAAATTCTATGAAATCGTATGTACATTATTTGAGAACATTTATTCTTAATGATAAGAGAACGTGTTTGCACTCAAGATGCAAGTAGTCAATACCTTCAGATTTCAGTTATTCGCCACGAATTGAAACTGGAACAAGTACTTTGCTGTAATTATTTCCCATTTATCAGGTCACGATCGGATAGTTTTAAATTGCTGTAATGTAATTGTAATTCGTTCAACTGGGTAGTCATGCAAACTCTTACGGTATCCAGTAGATCAGGTAAAATACCTAAAGTTTTTGATAAATAGGTACCTACTTTCAGAGAAATAAACTGGTAAATTTCAAATATATTTAAAATTATCGTGATGCGATAAAAGTGAAGCACTACCGGATTCTATTCCCATTGCGTTTTTCACTGTCATATATTACAATTTGACAAGAACTATTTTAGAGTTTCCAGACTGTGTTTTCCTTACCAAATTAATGTACTATATTATACGTAAAGTATTACTCGCTTATAAAAGATATTAAGTGTCGAATATAACGTACATGTAATAACGAATAATGGCATATATAACTGCTTGTTGTTGTTACCGCCTACATGTACCGACTTAGTAACTAAAATGAGTAATGTAATAAATGTATACAGAACTATGTAAATATGTGAGTTACTATTTTATGGTAGAATTAATAGCATTAAAAAAATACCGTAGAAAGTATTTTGTAGATTTATACATATTTAATAGATATTATTTTTATCGTATACTAAGAAGTTTTGGATATTACTGTCGAAAATCGAACAAAATATTTAAATTGGGGTATGTGAGACAATCGTTATAGTTTTGTGAGAAAATATCTACATTATAATAAAATTGAATCCATTGAGACCATGCATTTGGTTTCTAATCTTCTAAATTTAAATATATCTCTAAATAGTTCTCTGTGATTTAGATAGTGATATTTAAATTAATGATAAAAAATAAAAGACATTAACATTACATTAATTCAAAGCAGCCAGTACTATCGCCTGCTACCCTGACATGCAGAATCATTTCCCTGACATAAATAATAATTTAGTTCAATTAACTTACAGTCGGTTTGATGGCTACTGCCCTCCGGTACCAAGTCTCAGCGTCTTGATATCTGACAGCCTGTCGCATAGCCGTAGCAGCAGCCACAGTCAATTCGTGATCTTCCGGTCGCAATTCGGCCGCTTTTTCATAAAGGGTGGCTGCCTCTTTGTAGCGGCGTCGGGATGCCAAAAATTCGCCTGAAAGAGAAGACGCAAATGAACTACGTGACTATAACACATAAAACGAACTTCAAACTATAATATATCGATTCTCAAAATATGGATTCTCAGATATTTCCGCAGCGATACCTGCGGTTTCATTTTTAGGACCGGAAAGGTCCATGCGTCTATATGATTGTTTATAATTCGTAGAATATAGTAATTAATAGACATAGTTAATAAATATACTTATTTATGAAACCTCGTTTTGCTCTTTAACAGAAAAAATAATTTACATGTCTCATTTATTTTATTGTTAAAAACTAAAACGGCTATCCAAATAGTACCTTTAGTCCACTCAATCAAAGGGTTGACCAAAAATGCAACCCGGAAACAAAAAATTAGTTTATAAAGAAAAAAAAAGAGATCAATGAGACCGTTGCAATTATTTAATATATCGTAGTAATTCATATTTTGTTTATGTATATGTTTATTTTTATATTTATCGAGTGCTAAACATTTATCAAGTATTACTTAACCATCACAAAATACGGAGGTTGGCGTTGAATTTACTTTACGGGCGCAGATTTGAGGCGAAACTAGGAAATATAGCGAGAAAGGGGAGAGCAGCGGTATAACATACAAATCCTACAATAAAAAGATTGCTCTCGAAATAGCGCAGTTAAGCGGGGTATTATTTGCATTCGCAATTTTAACGGCTACACATTTGAGCCCTTGTGTCATGCCCCATGCCTTGTGCTTTCAAATTACGTTTTTATGGAAACAACAAACAGCCCACTATTATCTTTATTCATATCGGATAAAATATTCGGTATTGTGCTATACGTAAATCGAGCAACTAGCACAGTGTAACAAAGATTCTTCGCTTTATTTTGATGTAAATCGCCATGGACTTTGCAGAGGATAGTAACTCGGGATAGAAATAGAAATATGCGGCTACTTGGATTTCAATTGATTAATCGAGTGAACCAATCAACGCTCTGAACTTGACCAGCTAAACGTACTGCATTCCTTGTCTACATAAATAAGACTATTATTATTAGAGTAGGCTTTATAGTATAATACTATGAATAAATATTATAATTGTTAGAATCATTATTATTTATAACATTATTCTACGAATAGGTATGGAACCATAATTTTTAACACGCTTTCATTAGCTTGACCTGTATGTATCTATGTAACGAAATCTTTGAACGATATTTTCACCCACTTCAAAACATCAGATTAAACTGAAACTTTTCACACTTATCAAGGACCGATAAGAATACAATAATTTTGTCAAATTATCCTCACCAGGATCATCAAAAACCATGATATAAAGAAATGTGTCTGACATTGGCGCATTCGCCACAATATAGAATTTACTGAAAATTATGCATTCATGAAATCTAGGGTCACACAGCACAAAAAATGTTACTATTTACACTGTCTTTTTCATAGAAGAAAGTAAAACTAATCAACATATTTTTAGTGAAAAAAAATACAGTTTAAAAAATTTTAAAAGTTTAAAAGTGATTTTCGGGAAACCGAACTAAAAAGTAAAAAATAATGTTTAACTCAATATAATTAACTGCTTTTTACTAACTATAAAATGATATTGACAAAATAAGTGATTGACGAAAAATTATTTTATTGTAATAAATCGTATTTCTAACAATTAAAATCATGCAGATTTTAATTGTTAGAAATATTTCATTGATAGCATGCACCCCACGCTATCTTATAATAAAATAATTTTTCGCTAATCACTTTATTCTTATTTTAAACTTAGTAGAAAGCATTTAATTATATTGAAATTGAGTTAAACATTATTTTTCACTTTTTAGTTCGGTTTCCCTTTAAAGCGTGCATTTTTATTTTTCTAAACTATAATTTTAAGAATTATAACCACAATTTCAATTTTAAATAAGCATAATTTTATCATACCTATTTCAAATTATTATAATTGTGTATTTCTATATTTCTGTTAAATTTAGTTTTGTAAATGTGTTTGAAAAGTGCCAACAACTAAGAAACATTTTAATTTTTGCAATTTTTTATATTTTTATTAACAATTTTTGGTCAATTTAATATGATTGCTTATTTTTAAACGTTAAATTTCAAACGTGTCTTGCATTTTAAATGTTGGTGTTTGAGATGGTGTTTATTTTAAATTATAACTTAAAATAACATAAAAATGTCAGCTAAAATAAGATGTCAATGTAAAATTTACATATATGATACCATAAATATTTTGAGAATTTAAAGTTTTCATTTTTAAATAAATGTTATAATTAATTTAGATTAAGGTTGGGAGTTTGTAGAGCGAGAGTAAAATAGATGCATTTATTTTGATTAAGTATAAATAATTAAAAAACCACATAATACACTGCGCAACTTATTTAACGCACAACCAAAAAGTTAACTCAAATTTGACGTTATGTATTTTCGACAATATTTGTTCGTTTTGGTCGATTTTTTTTTCAAATTGTAGGTTTTTCTCTTAGGAATATCACTGTCTTAGTTGTTTTGGTAAAACGAATGATTTTGATATTATACCAGGTGCTATAAAAATGTTATGTTTTTTCCGAAATTTCAAAACGTCCTGTGGGCTCTACAAGGTATCGCAAGTTATTGCAATTATAGCCAATTTAAAGCCTCATGTTTTTTCTACATTTTCTTTTTTTATTCATTTGTTTATCTCTGTTACTTCATGAAATACACCGTTTTGAAACACCATATGCTTTTATTCACATGAAATGCATTTATCGGACAATTCAAACAGCTAGCAAGCTATGGAAATCGAAGATTACACGTCATAAACTGACAACTGTGTCATTAGTTTTTTGTTGACAGTCCAGCAATAATTAGTGAATAATGGAACGCCAAACCAGAAATTTAACTCGTGATGAATGTGTTGAGGCAGCTACATTACATGGTGAAGGGTGGAGTTACAACCGCATAGCTGGAAGGTTGGGAATGTCTCACACAACTATAGCGAGAGCAATTCAAAGGTACGCGGAAACAGGAGAACGTTCCAGACGGGCCGGTCAAGGTAGATCTCGTGTTACCTCTGCTATCCAGGATCGCTTTTTAAGAGTAAATGCTGTAAGACAACGATTTATAACTGCAACACATTTAAGAGCACAACTTCAAGACGCAGGTGGTCCACTCATATGCGTTTAAACTGTACGCCGACGACTGAGGGAGGCAAATTTAAGACCCAGGATTGCTGCTCGAGGACCCGCATTAACAGTAGATCATCGAAGAGCCAGATTGAATTTTGCCAATGAACATGTTAATTGGATGGAAGCAGATTGGGAACGTATTCTTTGAACTGATGAGTCAAGGTTCAGTTTGTATAAGTGTGACAGACGTAATCGCGTCTACCGAAGACCCGATGAGCGATACAGTCAATGCAATTTTTTGCACACAACTTTATATGGAGGTGGATCCGTCATGGCGTGGGGCGGAATATCTTTGACTGGGCGAATGGACTTGGTAACTGTGAATGGAAATCTCAATTCTGACAGATACATCACAGACATTCTTGAAGCACATATTTTGCCTTATGCCCCCTATATAGGACCTTTGAATTTTTTACTTATGCAAGACAATGCGCGTCCCCACACGAGTCTTATCGTGAGAAATTATCTTGAAGAAGTAGGAATCGATCACATAGACTGGCTAGCCCGTAGCCCCGACCTTAACCCCATTGAACATGTTTGGGATTTTATCGGTCGGCAGTTACGAAGTGAGGGACGACAACCCCAAAATTTACAAGAATTGGAAGGACGCCTACTCGAATTATGGAATGGCCTAGATCAGAACCTAATCAGAACTTTGGTTTTAAGTAGGAACCAAAGATGTCGGGAGGTCATTCGCGGAAGGGGTGGAAACACCAGATACTAATTCACTATTTACTTTTGTTTTGTTTCCTGTTATTCGTTGTTTTATTGATTAAAGCAATCCATTTTTCTAGGTATGTTTTTTGAGTTTTTGTCCTTTTAAGACCCTTTTCTCTTCTAAAACACCTTGCATCTCTCAATAAATTATAACATATGAAGGAAAACAGAACGCAAAATGAGGCATTGAACCAGTATAATGAATAATAAATAATGAGCACTTGACAAAAAAGAAAGTTAATAAATTTAATAAAAATCACGTCAACTCAAAAATTGGATATTTTATGAAGTAACAGAGATAAACAAATGAATAAAAAAAGAAAATGTAGAAAAAACATGAGGCTCTAAATTGGCTATAATTGCAATAACTTGCAATACCTTGTATATCCCACAGGACGTTTTGAAATTTCGGAAAAAAACATAGCATTTTTATAGCACCAGGTATAATATCAAAATCATTCGTTTTACCAAAACAACTAAGACAGTGATATTCCTAAGAGAAAAATCTACAATTTAAAAAAAAAATCGACCAAAACGAACAAAAATTGTCGAAAATACATAACGTCAAATTTGAGTTAACTTTTTGGTTGTGCGTTAAATAAGTTGCGCAGTGTATCTGATTATCAAATTAGGTGCATTCACTAGCTATTATCATAGTGATAATTATAATATAAGTTTTTGTCCCAAAATATTCTTATAAGCCTGTTCTGTGCGCTAGAAATAAAAATTTGCATTTTTTGCACAGATTTATAAGAAAATATTGGGACAAGAAACTTATATTATAATTATCACTATGATAATAGCTAGTGAATGCACCTAATTTGATAATCAGATATTATGTAGCTTTTTAATAATTTACACTTAACCAAAATAAATGCATCTGCCTCTCACTCTGCAAAATCCCAGCCTTAATATATTATTTTTATTTATTTTAAGTATTTTATAAAAATAAATATTTTTATTTTTAAAATATTGAAATTATGATAAAATTAGTATAATTATAAATTGTATATATAATAAAAATTAAAAGAATTCGGCAAAATTATTTTTCAACTGTTTATAAAAAACATGTCATTTGAATATAATTTAAAGTCTAGTCTGCCTACTGAAATTTTAAATGGACGCAGTATCTTGACTGTGCAAAGGTAGCATAATCATTAGTTTCTGAATTAGAAGCTGGAATGAAGGGTTGAATGAGAAAATAACTTTCTACTTAATTATAATAAAATTTTATTTTTAAGTTAAATAAACCTAATAATATATTCTCTGGGGATATTGAGTTCGCTGTGGGTAACGAGAGGTACCGAATTTATTGCAACTACTGCTTCCCCCCGTCAGGCATAGGAGTCAATATTGCCTGACATAGTCCTCCTATACCACCGACTCAAGACAATGTTTTTCATTGAGCCAGCAGTTGAGAACAAAATTGTCTTGAAGGAGGAGGAAAAACGGACAAAATATCGAGATTTGCTCTTCGAACTTCGAATAAAAAGTTTATTGAATATAAAATTCTGCGATGCTTTAATGGCTACACATTAAACGCATTCAGGAATAGTTCCTGACAAAAGCCTCTTTCAGGATATATCCTCCTACACTTGAAATGTCAAAGCTGTTATTTGTAAATATTTCAAGTTCATTGAGTGTGAATGGTAGTGGGAAAGAATATTAGTGAACAGTACTCTAACTTAGATCTGACTAAGGATTTATACAATGTTTTTACCGCCAATTAATTAGAAAATGACTTACAATTACGAATAATAAGTCCTAGAGTTTTAACGGAATTAACTGTGGTTTGTATAACATGTTCAATAAATGGTAAATATATCAAAACCAATCCATAAATATTTGGTGAAATCACAACTTGTGAGGCCATCATCCTGTATACTACATTCATATAGGCAGGGAAATTTTTTTCTCGAGTAAGTCGTAACCTTACACATGGAAATATTCAGTGATAGCTTATTATTGCTACATGAAACTACTATTTTATTAAGCTGAGATTATAGTGAGTGACAATCATCCAGGTGCTAATATTTTTAAATCATCAGGGTATAGGAGTTGGTCATATTAGTAATATCGCTTATAAACAACAAAAAGAGGCGTGGACCAAGATTTCACCCTTGAGGTACTCCTAAAAATGCGATATAGATTTCAGATAAGTGACCGTTATAAGCTACAAACTGTGATCTGTTTATTAAATACGATCTTAGTAATTCTAGTAGTGACTCACTAATGACTCACTAATGATGTTGAATTGAAATGTTTAAGCATGTCAATTAACTCAACTCGTATAATTAATTATACGAGTGAATTATATGAGAGTACTTCTAATAAATGGTATTACTATTGGCATAGAAATTATGTTTTTATATAGTTCAGATTAGCATGTTTAGAAATATAATATGATTATTATATTAGATATTTAGATCTAATTTATAATATGATTATTATAAATTAGATGTATAGTATGTTTTTGTATATCAATTAATACGATCATGTCCCTGACCTTTGTAAAGTTTTCTAATATAATTATTACCACTACGACAAAATACATGCCCTCCGATTTTAATGGATATGTCTTTTTTATGTAAAACTGGTCACTAAGAAGTTAATTATTAATGTCTTTGCTTAACAATTTGAGGGATCTGAAGTTTGTCTTAAATTTAAAATGTAGTATAATCCGGTCACGTATTCTATATGAGGTTTGTCATTCATACATTTCTCATACAAACCTCATATAGGGAGCATGTAAACGTTTGGAATAAATTCGGTATCAAATTGAAAGTCTGGGGTTTGCCTTGGAGTTTGAAAATAGCTTGCTTTTAAGAAGCTCATATTTTTTGTATTTGAGAGAATTGAGAGAATTTTGTTATTGGTACAATTTTAAAATATTTTTATAAATTTTGGATATCGAATTTATGACAAGCTTTACCTACAGAGCGTATATTTATTAGTTTGGAACAGTGACGGCTCGTGGTAGATGGAAGAGGTGAGTCCAAATGTTTCTAAGGCTGAAATTAACTGATCATATACTTAACTTAACTTATACTGAACTTACTCATATGTAAGATTATGTAGGGCGACAGGTATATTTACTGTTATTTAACTTAACAGAGCATGTATGAAGAATACAAAATTTAACTTATTGCTCGGCATGCATCAACGGGGAAGGTGGAGAGTTATTTCTCGTTATTTCCCGTCATTAGGTCAAAAGGAAGAATCCATTTTATATCATTAAGCGTGAGCTTTATCCCTTTTATACAAACTTTTACGATAAGATATTAAGTTATAATTGTTGAGGTATTAATACATAAAAATAACACAAAATTTATATTCTCGAACTTCTAAACTTTTCTAAAATAAATTAATTTTTAATAATTTTTAGTAATTAAATACTGAAATCATTAATATGGTCACCTTTTAGAAAAGAGTTAATCTCATGTTCTTGCCTGTTTTTATCAACCATATATATCATTGGGTTTAAATGTAATTGACACATGTTGGTGATTCTTACTGATCTCTTAGAAGTGCTTTCATACAAGATAATTTTCTTTCCTCTTTTATCGGGAATTTGGATACAACAATATTATTTATTGTGGAAATTATTAAAATTTAAATCATAGTTGCCTTTGCACCCAGGCTCACAGAATTTACCATCGTTATATTAAGAATTTATTTAAGAAACCTTTAAATTTATTCGAATTTACGTATTTGATATGCAAGAAATAAAGCAAGTAAATTAATAAACTCGATACAACCAGACTAACGTGGAAGACAGGGCTGTAAATAACTGATGATCATAATCAATACAGTGCAGACTAAATGCACTAAAACAAGTTGTCCAAATCCCCCGTCTCGGTATTAGTAGGAATGAGGTTATGTTATTTACATTTACAAAACCGTATTTATCAAGATTTTTGTGGGGCACAGCTATATAATATGTTCAATATGTATTAACTTAAAAAAATCTAATCACCCAAAACAAACACTGATTAACTGATTTTTTACTATACTTTAACCACAAGAATCCGACACGAAACTAATTTGTTTACGTAGAAACCGTAACTAATGAAAAACTGGGAAACCGCCAGCTGCGTTGTCACGTTTTGCTGAACATGAATATCTGCAGAGCTGGCTGTGTAGTAGCAACCATTAGAAATCAAAACTCGTATATAAAAATATTAACACCCAGTCGATTAATCGCATCACATAAACAATAAATTAGTACATAGTTCACTAGTCAAGTACTGTCACTGATATTACACCGTTAAATTTTTCGGAAACTGACTATACAAGCCCAAAGATGCAGAACTCAGAAGCCGGCGTAAATCATGGTATTTTAACCATCTCGGGTGGAGGGGGAACCATAGCATTTTATAGGCATGTATATTAGAAACCGAAAAATGTATGCGTCATCATGATTGGGAAAAATACTAGGGCATCCTACGCGGGCGTAAACGGCGAGATATTCTGCCGTGTTAAGTTAAAAAAGGCGTATCTAAGCCCAGAAAGGACACAGTGTAGCGGAATATGAAGGGCTTATCTACACTTTTTGTCAGTTTGTTAGGCTAAATGGACATATCCAACAATATTAAGCATAAAAGGCATATCTGCATCTGCCACATGCAGGTACGCCCTTTTTACCAAATAATTGTAGTCCTAAATTCGCAGATACTCCCATTGTGCCGTTAAGTTTAGGTTATCATCACGAGAGACTAGCAGTATATTGAGGTTATGTTAAATGAAACCGTGTATCACATGTGTCATATTTTGTGCATAAATTTGTCTTTTAGAGGTAAGTACCCTGTTTTCTATTGTCATAAATAAGAATAGATTTTTCTATGATCTCTACACATTATTTTAAGTCCAATAAATATATTTTTCGTTTTATCTGAATTGCAGTGTTCCAATATGAATCGTACAAAGAGGTTAATTTCATTAGCCTTGAATAAACAACAATCTAAAACAATAAAAGAAATTAAAATGCAATTATCTGCAAAGAAAAAGAGAAAATTACAAGAAAATCCTATTGATGAGGCTTATAACCCCTGTATATCTCAATTAAATGCAAAAATGACTAAGAAAATAAACATAATATCTGATATAGTACTGTATCCCGCATCTACCCAAAGTACAACTGCATATAAGTTGCCTGATGGTTTAGAAAATGATATACGGGAATATATAACAACGGAACTATTAACTAAAATTGTAGATAATGCTGTAAATATTTATAAGAGAAAAAAAGTAGAAAGAATAGAGATAAAATAAATGTACGTGATCCTATTATTATAGCCCGGAAAAGGAAAACTGTTAAATTGTGTTTTGATGATGGGAATAATTCAATTACCGATGAAAAGAACATACTTGACGTTTCAGATGCTGATTCTGTATTATCTTATGAGTACATGTAACATGAAATTGTAAATATTTTCAATATAGCAATGGATATAATCGAGAAGAAGAATTATACAAAGAAGGGTGAACCTAGAAAAAGAAAAAAATACGATACGACTGCTGGTGAAAGAAAATTAGCTAAAATTGAGAGAACACAGGAAAAGCATGCAGTTCAGGGCAGGTGTAAGGCAACTTGTAAAGAAAACTGTTAATAAGCCAAAATAAACGAGGAGAGATCTACAGAAATAAATAAACAATTTTGGGAGATGGATAAAGCATCTAGAGACAATTTTATGATGTCTAGTACTATGAAGACTGAAATTAAGCGTAAAACCACGGAAAATTCAAGACGATCGAATACAATTAAATATTATTTGGAATATAAAAACGGTTTACGTAGAAGTATGCAAAGTTTTTATCTGAGAGCTCTTGGATATAATGAAAAACAGGATAAAACTTAAGAAACGTTTTGTGGGGCCCCAGTTTCTTCGTTAACAGCAATTAAACCGGCTCGCAGAAAATCCAATCATAAAAAAATAGATAGAGAGTTGATCATCGAGCATATCAGGTCGTATAATCCCACAATATCCCACTATAGAAGACAACATGCACCTAAACGTCTTTATCTTCCAAACAATATTACCATACAGGCTATGTATGATGATTTTAAAGTAAAGCACCCCCAATTTTCTTTTTCCTATTACATTTATCGAGAAGTGGTAAGCTCGTTAAACTTATCATTTAGCCGATTGGGCCATGAAGAATGTTGGAGCTGTGAAAAATTTAAAATTCACGAACAAATTTCGGGTCATACCAAAGATACAATCGATAAGAATAATTCTTGTGACGACTGCGTTTTGTTCAATACACACTGGAAGAAATACAGGCAAGCTCGAAGACTTTATAAATATGATGCTGAAAATCAGAATGAGAAGAATCTTGTTGTGTCAGCTGATCTCGAGAAGGTAACTATATTTTTACATTTTCGATTTTATTCTCAATTTATCTAATATTGTTTCAGGTAATTATGCTTCCGAGATGTGACACATTTAAAGAAGTTTTGTTTACGCCCAGGATAATAGCATTTAATGAAAGTTTTGTTATTACTGGTAAAAAAAAACAAGCAACCGCTGTAATATGGCATGAAGTTACACATCTGGAATGAAAAAAGAAGACAAAACAAGTGCATTTTATGCTTTCTTGTTGTCAATTCGTGATGTAAAACTGTTACCTTATGGCTAGATATTTGTTGTAGCCAAAACAAAAACTGGAATTTATTCTCATTTTTTATTTATATAATGAATTCCTCTGAAGTTTCGTTTGAGTATCTCTCAGTAAAGTACTTCGAGCCAGGCCATACTTTTATGGCGGCTGACCATTTTCATCATCAAGTGGAACAATCGCTTAAACGCGTGGGGAAAGTTTATGATTTTCAAGATTTCTCAAATGCTGTACAGGAGGCAGGGACTAACGGTAAAGTCATTACCTTGTCAGTTAACGATTTCTACAACTGGGAGGATTATACCTCCCAGTACAAACTTAATAAAATAAGCCCTAGACCTTATCTCAGTGAAATGGTACAGGTGGAATTCTTCAAGGGGAAAAAAACTCTATTTTATAAAACCGCCTATGAACAAGCAGAGGCTTTGGAATTAAATTTTTTAATTACCAAATATTTAAAACAAAATATGAAAAAGCCCACAAGCAATTTAAAAGCTAGAGGAGTTACACAAGAACGCAAAACTGCAATTATATCGAAACCATCAGAGATTATATTAGAGACTATATCATCTAGGTTAAAGTTCTGGTTCTAAAAAAAATCTGCCAGTTAGTAATATCGACAACAATAATAATTTAAGCGATAGTAACTAACTTTATTTTAGTTAATATGTTTTCTTTAAAATGTGTTAAGTATTACCAACACTTATACTATTCATTTGTTCATAGGTTCATAGGTTTCATATAAGTTCATTTGTTAAAATATGTACCTACTAGACTTACTGGAAATATTAGTATATAAAATACATTATATCACAGTACATACGCTTCTTTTTCTATAGATAAATTCTTATATGTTGTTAAGTAAAAAGGGCGTAACTATCAAATTTCACTTTTGTAAGTGTGGTAGAACTAATTTAGTCTAATAGTTAAATAGAGTTTTTTACATACAAGCTCGGGTTACATACAAGTTTTTTACATGCAATACAAAGTTTTTTACATAAATTTTATCACTGATTTTGTATTTCATTATCAGTGTGGTAAGAGAAAATTTGCAAAATCCTCAATTTCTCAAAAGTGTGAAAATGTCAGATACGCCCTTTCAACTTAACACGGCAGCATTGTAAACATATTTTATTGTTATTTTTATTTTTGATAAATGTAGGTAATAGGTAATTGGAAATTAATTTATTAACAACTGCTAATTTAGGTTAATATTAGAATAATAGGTATTAAGATATAGAATGTGAGCCACGTTTTACAGTGACACACGGCATCAGTTGCATCGTCGTATGTACTGAGGAGCCGCTACTGGCTTTAAATAAGAAATTGAATAAATATATCGAAATTGAATAAATAAGTTGAAATGTTAATTTTGAAATAATATCGTTGGTTAATCTGTTATGTTGTAATAATAACTACTGATTATATAATGTCAGGTAAATAACTCATATTATATTTTAACAGGCCATAGATAACAGAGTGTATATTTAACCAGCTTAACAAACAATGTTGGATAAGAGGCACTAAATATAATTATACTAATTCGTGTATTTTATGTCTTTATTATATAAATAACTATGTGCCGTGCATAACACTTTAGCTAATGAAATAAATTAATATAAACTTGAGTTGATGTGATGTATTCGGAATCACGTTCTGGCCCTGCAAAATTTTAGAAACAAAATCCTAGGTAATGCTATCACCAGGCTTCCAAGTACTACGCCGAAGCGGTGTCCCTCGGCTACGTTTCAGAATTCGCTCTCTAACCGACAAGACATTCCCATTGAGACATCGGAACGGCTCCGAAGAGGAATTGCAATATTCTGGAAGATTCCTCACGTGCCACACTTGCAAATTCATGTAAATTGGCCTTTCGCGAAATCGCTTGGTAAAAAACGACTGCGGCGTAGCTTTCGTGCGGGCTTAGATGACAAACAGGATGTGGAAGATGCTCAAATTTGCTTTATTATCCTACGCAAATACACCCCAAACAAAGGAGGCTAATTCTTCGGCAGCTTGCACGATGCTGATGACCCTTGATGGCAAGAATTGGTTGCAGTATATTGACATATTTCATAAATAAATTCCGGAACGTTATAAAAAACGAAATATTGTACAAGGAGTTTATATTTATTTATAACTATTTTCGTAGAAAGTAGATAGATAACTACAAAATTAAAGACTATGTTTACCTATAATATCAGCTAAAAATTCTAATGTTTAAAATTGTATTATATGGTATTCGAAAATTGTTTCTCATAGCAAATTATGAGTTAGAATGTATAAAGGTAAATTAAATTCTCTTCAAATCCTAATAGAAGACAATTCATTTAATTCTGCAACTGTTCTGTATACTAATAAAATGTGGATACATTTTAATTAGTACTCTTCAATTAAATACTACTAATTTACTAACAAAGGGATTCTTAATCAAATTGTGCTCGTCGTCAAGTATTAGAAATACTATTGTCTATAAATACCTAGCAGCTTTATCTACGTTACGGAATTCTATTTAAAAAAGAAGGGCACATTAGACGGTGTTTAATGGGGGTAGTTTGGCGTGCTTCGTTTATCTAATGCGTTTGGGATCATCAGAGATAAACCTTGTTAGTATTCACAACTCGATTAATTTTGTTTCCAAACTTGATGCCTGATGAAATTAGATTAAGTTAATAAATAGTAATAGCACAATATATAGTGACGCATTCTCTAAATAGTATACGGTACCGCACCCATTGTGAACATATTCTTTATCATTCCACTCATGATTACAGCAGCCCCTCGGTGGATAGAAATACTTCTATGTCGCTTACAGACCTCTGTCCAATGTTGACAAGATCCGAGAGCTCCCGTCAAGAAGTAGAAACTACAAATACAGCAGAATAAGAACCTTAGAGTTGCCACAAAAACAAAAATCAAAATAAATTTACCCATTAAAAATCTCATAATACACAAGATCACCAATACTAGACAATTTTATACAGAATAAAATAATACTTCATAAAAAACTCACTTACTATAGAAATTGCACCATTTCAAAAGCACTGAGACGTATATTTACAAACCCTCCTAAATACCCTTTGTAGTGGTTCGATTTACCGATCATAAAATAAATAAAATACTAATATCGAGGTTAATTACAAGGAGTGTCATTAGAGAATTCCTCCGAGTGTTTGCGGAGAGATATTTTCCATAGAATTTGAACTGCGTAGAAGATCAGATCGAGTAGATAATTGCCGGCCAGAACGCACGTGAGTTGAGATACAATAGAACTCGGCAATCGGCAACTCGGCAGAATGTATAATTATCCATAGATATTGTAAAAAGTATATACGTATGCCTGTAAACAGAAATAAACGTCAGAAAGATATTGTTACGATGACTGACCAACCCGAAATACAAGGAAAGAACGGTAATATAGAAGGGGTATTAGACCAACTTGCCAAAGGCACGACCCATTTACAGGAAACCGTAGGACTTTTGGCCCAATAAATTTAGTTTGTCAACAAAAAATTTAAATGATGAAAATTTAAGAAGGCCGACTGGTATTAAATTGGATGTACATTTCAAATTGGAGATAATTGAGGGGGTAGTAATTTGAGTTTATATCCAAATAGTAAGGTACACCCAACGAGAGTTTCAAGAAATTTAAATACGATTCTGATTGAGGCCGGGGTGCCAGAGGAAAACAAAATTAACCTCTTTAGGCGTTTAAACATCGATTTTGGGGACAAGATTAAGAATGAGAGTTATTTTTGGAACTCAAATCCGGGAATTTCGAATCAGGTAATAGATCGGATTATTTTTTAAACTCTGATAATCAGGCAAGTTTTCTATCACAACCAACTAGTGAAAACGAGATTATAAAAATTCCGTCCGATCATTTTGCGGCAGAGATAAAAAGGAGTATAAAAACTCAGGGTCTTTGCACAATAATAAAATATAATATTATAAAAGACTAACACAAAAGACCCAAAAATACTAACCTAGACCTAAGGAATATGTACCCAACGCTTTTTAGCCACAGCTTTTGTAAATTAAACTAACACATAACAACAATAGAATACTAACACCCGCAAAATTCCCACATACATCCCAACCATAGGTCGAAGACAATTATACAAAAAATCGGAAAGTCTTGAACAACGAAGAAAATTAACTATAACAAATGGCTAAAGTATCCTGGAATAGATAGATGCCATAGCATTGCATAAATCACGAATAGACAAATCTAGGAAGTATCTGAGAGGAAGAAGGGATCCATTGCACCTTCAGTAAATTACGTATACACCCCCTAATATCACGCCACTAACAACAACAAGATAGCAAAGCACAATAAATAATGGAAATAGAAAAAACAACAAAATATCATTGAATAATAATTATTAACTAAAATAAACTATAGGCATAAACAAGAAATAAAATAGGACAGATAAGATGTTGCCATATTTAAGGGAAAGGGGGAGTAAGTATGTGTTTAAATTAAGCAGTAAGTCTTTAAGGGTTAAGGTACTTACACTAAACACTAACTCAACCCTTTCCTCTTGCACCAAAAGGCACCAAAGCAGCAAAACAGGTGCCAAGACGTTGAGACGTTAAGAGACACGCGGTTCAACCCGACAACCTAGTACTTTTCATATATATTTATGTATTAAACATTCTCCTTTAGACATGGCAAACTAACCATAACTGTTCTACATGCACTTGTTTCTTATGTTCAAGACTAAATGTACAAAATATCACAAAATTGTAAACGATGACCTTCATTTATTTACTCTCATCTATCTAAAATAAATATTTACAAACAAAGAAAAAACTGGTTCAAGTTGTAAAGGTTGTAAAATTAAATCAAGAAACTATTCCTAATATCATCTATACCAATTCATTGTGTAAAACACACATACCTAGTATCTGAATGAATAATAAACAAAAAAATACTATTTTAACATAGAATAGATATTTTAAATGAACAATTATAAACTATGTCAGTTGGAGATTGTGAATAAATTTAGTTACGATACAATTCAGTGATTAATGTTTAATTTAGTTTACTGCGAAATAGTCCTGTTGTGAGTAAAACATAGCCGTGTCTTCGACAATACAACGTAGTTGCATAATTCCATTTGCCTGCGGAAAAAGTTGTCAGCAGTTGCCGAAAGTGATCTGTTGTTCTCGTACTGTACCGTAACTTAAACATTACACAAAACGATTCCGAGAACGCAAATAGATGTTTTGGATTTAGCAGAGCCACACAATGCAGTTTATCTATGTTACAGTGCAAATACAACACTCCTGTATACCTAGAGTTATATACATATTATTTGTGTGTGTATGTATCACTACAATTCCCAACAAGAGTCTATTGTTTTAGGTGTTGTATGAAAGCCTTGGCATGAACAATTGAAATGTATACTTATTTGAAACCGTAATTCTATGTTTAATAGCTGAAAAGCATTTATATTTTTCACCGAGATATCTCGTCTGTTATTATCTGTGTTGGGTTTCTATTTATTTTAATTGTGGAATTATGGTTCTGATTTGACTGAAGTTTGTTTATGATCTTTTTTACCTGTACTCGCAAATATATCTGAAAATAAATGCATTGATGAATATAATGATGATAGCAATTTGTATCAACTACATAATGTGGGACTTTTATGGACAAGTCGTAGTTCATGACTGAACGAGCGTACGTAAATGAGGTTGATTAATCAGGCGAGTTCGATTTTGTACAAGTTGTGGTATAATATTTTATACACTGAGCTCGTAAAGTTTGGAATAAATTCAATTAATCGTTATTGAAGGATTTTCACAGGAAATCCTCGGACACGTCAACCTTATTTTATAAAACGTCAACCTTATACGTCAACCTTATTATCGATTTTTTTTTTGTTTTGTTCGTTTTTGAGCTATGACGTCATCGACAATTTTTTTAAATGACAACCCATATTTTTTTCACGGATTTCGATAGAGCACATTTTTCTGAGTGCGAATATGTCAAAAACATAGTAGCTTTAACATTAAAGTTTTCGAGATATTCGGTTGCAAAGTTTATAAAATGTACCATGGCACCATGCATAAGCTATCGGGCGGGTCAAGATTTTTAATAGCTTATTGATTCTAATAGCTTCTAGCTTATTACATTTTAAAAGATTAAGGAGTAATATTATTTATTTTGGTAGCTTATCGAACATTTTGAAAGATTTGGGAGTAATCTGTTTAATTTTTTAACAACAATTTAAACAAATAAAAAAATATTTTAACAAATAAATGATAAATAATTAAAGTAAAAAATAAAATCAGAGTAAATTTTCAAAGTGACCTCCATTCACTTCCTGGCAATATCCCATCCGCCACTGAAACTCCTGCAGAACCTTACCAACAGTATCGGGTTGAATGGTTCGAATTTCATTGCGAATTCTGTCCTTTAATTCTTCGATGGTATTTGGTCTATTGAAATAGACTTTGCTCTTTAAATAGCCCCATAAAAAGTAGTCTAGGGGAGTGAGATCTGGAGATCTAGGGGGCCATTCGATAGTTCCCCTGCGACCAATCCAATGGTTAGGAAATACATGGTTTAAATAATCGCGAACGATCACTGCAAAATGGGGTGGTGCACCGTCTTGTTGGTACCATATCGTGTGATGGGGCAGATCTGGATCTACGTCATTTGGGTAAAGTACCGCAAGTGCAGGGACTAAGTCGTCTCTTAAAAATTCTAAATATATTTCACCTGTTAATACGCCTTCAAAGAAAAATGGGCCCAAAATACGATTACCTACAATACCAGCCCAAACGTTAACTTTTTGTGGAAACTGACTACGAGTTTCCATTTTCCAGTGTGGATTTTCAGGAGACCAATATCTACAGTTTTGCCGGTTAACTGTGCCGTCGAGATAAAAGGTAGCCTCATCAGAAAAAACAATATTGCGTAAAAATCCATCGTCATCAATCAGGCGTTGCAACATGGTTTGGCAAAACTGTAACCTACGGTCAGGATCATCTTCGTTTAACTCTTGGACCAAAACCACTTTATACGGATGCCATTTGTTCAATTTCAAATATTTCAAGACGGAGCTTTGAACTATTCCGTTGTTTGCCGCCACTTGGCGGGTGGGTAAATGGGGATTTTCTTGAAGCTCTAGTAGAACATTCAATTTAACATCTTGTTGCACTGGTGGACGACCCGTTCTAGGGCGATCTCTCGTATGACCCACTTCTAAAAACTTTTGTTCTATTTTGCTAACGGTGAACTGTGTAATTGGTTCTCTGTTTGGATATTTGTTGTTAAATAAACGGCAAACTTCTACTTGTGTGCGAGCTCTGTCCCCGTAACCGATCATCATCAAAATTTCGATTCTTTCCCTTTCACTCAAACGACGGACCATTTTTAAATAAAATGAATTATGATGGAATAATGATTAATCAACTTACTTAATGAACTTAATTATTCAACTGATTAAAACACAAACTTGCGAGGAAAAACTTCAAAATTGTGACAACTGTCAAAACTGTTGTTTTTCCTGCGCTTTCTTGATAAATGATTAGCATTTGGTCATCGCTTGTATAATTCATTCTTAAAACTTTGCAACCGAATATCTCGAACACTTTAATGTTAAAGGTACTATGTTTTTGACATATTCGCACTCAGAAAAATGTGCTCTATCGAAATCCGTGAAAAAAAATATGGGTTGTCATTTAAAAAAATTATCGATGACGTCATAGCTCAAAAACGAAGAAAACAAAAAAAAAATCGATGGCTGAAAAAAGTGACATTTTATAAAATAAAGTTGACGTGTCCGAGGATTTCCTGTGAAAATCCTTCAATAACGATTAATTGAATTTATTCCAAACTTTACGAGCTCACTGTATAACTAAAATATATCACAAGCATTCTTACATAATATCAGTACAGGTCAAGTTCTGTTTTAATTTTCGTTTTGCAGTTTAACACTTTTAAAAGTTTAATGTCGATGTATTTAATTCCATTGGCATGTAAGAGGAGTTTAAGATATGTTAATACAATAACATTATTTCTATGTGTACTAACTTTAGGCTCTAGGATTGATAGTCAACTGAATTTATTCATATTTCGAAAAGATTTACTTTGCCAACTCCAACATAAAGAAGGATACTTTTTCTACAAAATAAACTCCTGTGGAAAATATGGATAATTCACATATCATTATTTATACATATTTTATATTTTCAATATAATTTCGTATGGAAATTATTTTAGTATTGTATTTCATATATGGATGTTAATGTCATTTGTGATTTTGTGATTTTCCGCCACTGTATTATGTTTTGTTGACATAATAAATGGTATAATAATACAAATTTGTATGTATTAGGACTATAATTCGTCCTACATGGCAACCTTATCGATTGCATCTAACTCATTTAATAAATTGTTATGAGCCTTAAATTACGAAAACGTTTTAGGTTTTAGCGCATCGCTGTATTCGGGATATATTATAAACCTTTCATAAACATTAAATCCGACCCGTAAGGCCAAGGAAGTATATAAAACCTGTGCTTCTTTGAAATGTTTCAGATGAAAAGTTTTCCGTACATTTCTTTGAATTGTGTAGATTTAACAAAGGAACACATTTTAGTT
>CAXKVY010012707.1:0-14024 GCA_964058915.1 Tetropium fuscum | reverse complement strand
TTTGTCTGGCATTTTGCTGCAACAGTCGAATGGAATTAAGACTGGATGAGGGTTGTAATTTGTTTCCAAATACTCTTTGGTGCTTGCTTGGACCTTAGTGATCCCAATAAAGGCACTGCAGCCAGGTTGTAATTTCAGGATTGAGTTTTTGTAAATAAGTTCTGTTACTGAACTTTTCTTGGGACAGCTTATCGTGATGTGTAGAGGTTCAGAGATGATGGTTAACCACATATTAGCTTCAAGCTCTTGGACATTATAGCCTTTACTTAATATCAGTGAAGTAATACAGTTTTCTGGTATCCTTTGTAGATTTTTAAATAAGCGTGCTTCACAGGTAGCGTCGTTATCAATTGGGTATGCAAATAAGTTTGAACATAATTTTGTGCCATAATTTAGTGGTTTGCAAATACTTGGATCAGGAACGGGTACATACATCAAAGAATCATCGTCTTTCGCGATATATTTATTTGTGATAGGTAAAATGTGATGTAAACCAGTTCTATTATCCAAAATAGGAATGGGATACAAATGATAGAGGGTGTACGTTTGTTGTTCTACCAGGGGTATTCTTAAAACAAATACTAAATCTGAATTGGATTGAAATGCTTCTAGTTCTATTATGTCTAGATACTGAGCAATGTTTGAAAATCTGACAGGTAAAGGTAAATTATTCTTATGTAAATTTTGAGAAATTTCCTGTAATGAGGTAATTAGATCTCCTGGGGTAATAATAGAAGTATGGATTATTTTTAAACGTGCAAATGTCACGGAGTTTAAAATGTCATTTAAGTTATCTTCAATGTACAAGTAACTTTCCATGAGTTGTTCACAAATTCCTAGAAATTTTAATTTCATGTAAATAGAATCAGTTTTATCATTTATACTGATAATAGAGTTTTCTATTTCTTTAATGTCTCTATTGAATGTTTCTTCGTCAACACGCAACCTTTGGATAGTGATGTTAAAATTTTTGATGACCGAAGTTGTGACTGAAATTTCATTTTTAATTAAATTTTCTAGTTGATGTTCATCATTGTTCAATTTATTTATACAGTTAGAGTAATATTCTCCATCTGATGCGTCAAGATTACCAGTAAGTGATTTAAATACAGAACCTATACCATTAATGAGTCCGCGTTTATAACGTTTGGTGTCATAAAAGACTTCGTTAAATTTGGATCCAATGGAGGTTGAAATTTGGTTTAAAAGGCTGATATGAGATTTTACTTCTGTTTGAAAAACGTTGAAATTATGGATAGCGGGATCAAACATGTTTAGGATTTGAGATAGGATCTTGTCATTGTTGTCAAATGCTAATTTGATGGATGTTATGTTTTTATGTACCAAAAGTGTCCATTTGTCGTGAGTAATGTCAATCTTAGTGTCTTCGTGATAGTATACTCCTACGGTGTTATTAATTGGGATTATCGTGTATTGTGAAGCTACTGTTCCGATCAGCAGAAGAAACCTGAAAATAAATTAATTTTCGTAGTAAGGCTTCATTCTGTCAAAATTTACTTTTGTTTTGTTTTTGGTTTCAAGATTAACTAATATTGCAGAATTTTGAAATATTTGAATTATCTCAAAGGGACCATTAAATTTGTTTTGCAATTTATTTTTAATTTGTGATTCTTTTACGTAAACCTTGTCTCCTACTTGAAATTCGTAACGATTCTCGGGGACATGTTTATCGAAGCGTACTTTAGCTTTTTCTTTATGCGTCTGGGTTCGAGATCGGGCAACTTTATAATAATGAGATATTCTGTTATTGAGGTCTCGTATATATTTTGTAATCAGGTCTTTTTCGTTGTACAATGTCTCAGGGGGTCTACTGGATGTGTGTCCAAAAATTAACTCAAACGGTGTAAATCCGTGCGTTTTGTTTGCTGAATTGTTGTAACAGATTACAGCGTAAGGGAGGATGTTAAAAGGATGTTCGTCTGGGTTTTCTGCGAGGTGTACTCTTATCATTTCGGTAAGAGTGGCATGAAATCGTTCTAGTGATCCATTCGATTGAGGATGACTAACGCTTGAAATGGTTAATTTGACGTCGTACAAGGTACATAAATCACGGAGTAGGCTATTGTCAAATTCACGGCCATAGTCGCAGTGAATCCTTAAGGGTGTACCATAGTGTTGAAAGTATAGCAATAAAGTATTGACTATTGATTTACTTGTTTTGTCTTGAAGAGCATAAGCTTGAGTAAATTTTGTAAGCTCATCTCGGATGGTCAGTGCGTAATTTCTATTTGGTGCTTCGAAAACGTCTATGTTTATACGTTCGAAAGGCGTCTTTGGTGTTTCGGTAATCACTAATGGGTTACTGAGATTTTTACGACACACTTTTGATTTTTGACAAATTTCGCAATTTTTGATAAATTTCTCTACGTCTTTGGTTAAGCCAGTCCAATTGTACTTTTCTTTAATACGTCTAATGGTTTCATTTATACCTCTGTGTAAATTATTTTTACCTGAGTGATGTTGGTCTAGTATGATAGGAATTTCGTCTTTGTCCGGTGTTTTGACGATATTTTGGCAAATAACTAATTTTAAATCTTGTTCGGCAAAAATAAATGAAAGCATTTCTAATATTGGTAAATCTAAATTGTTTTCTACATGAAAGGTTTGAGAGAGATCAATTTCGTTTTTTAATTTGTATAATAGGATGAATAAACATTCTATTACTCCGTCGAAAGGCAAAGGGACTATAAAATACCTTCTTTTTCTCACAGATTTGCTAGATACTGTGTTAACTTTATAGGTTGTAAAATCAGGATTTTCCTCAAATATATCTTCTATTATTTTATAATGAAGATCTTCTAACTTATTTTGTTTGAAAAAGGTAATGATATTTTTATGGTCTCGGTCTAATAATTGTTTATTTGTAAATTTTATTTTTGAATAATCAATTAAGGATTTTGTCTTGTATAAGTTAACAAAAGTTTCGAATTCATTTGAAACTTGTTCTTTCGTTATTTCGTCAGAATTAGGTTCATCTTCGTCATTGATTTCTATAGTTTCGTCTTCATCTGAATTGTTTGCGGCTAATATTTTGAAATTTAATTTGGAACATTCTTTAAAATGATTAATTTTTATTCTAGAAAGAGCATCGGCGTTCTTATTGATTTTGCCGGGTTTGTAGACTATTTCGTAATCGTACTCTTCTAGTTTCAAGCGCCAGCGAGCGAGTCTGCTGCCTGGATCTTTGATTGAGAATAACCACGTCAAAGGTCGGTGGTCGGTAACTAGTTTAAACTTTCTGCCAAAAATATACGGTCTGAAGTGTTTTACTGACCATACTATAGCTAACAGTTCACGTTCTATCGTACTGTATTTAGATTCAGCACTACATAGTGTTCGAGAAGCATAAGCGATAGGTAGGTCTTTTCCTATGGGTCCTTGTGAAAGTACAGCGCCAATAGCGTATGCACTTGCGTCTGTTGTTAGTAAGAATGGTTCGTCGAAGTTAGGGTAAATTAAAATTGGGGAGGATATTAAAGCTTGTTTCAATTCGTTAAACGAATTTTTGCATTGAGTATCAAAATGAAATAAAATGTCTTTTTGAAGTAATTTAGTCATTGGTTTTGAGATTTTTGCGAAGTTTGAAATAAAGCGTCTGTAATAACCAGCAAGTCCTAGAAATGACTTGATTTCTTTTTGATTTTTCGGTTCAGGGAAATTTTGAATACAATCGATTTTCGCGGGATTCGGTTTTACTCCATTTTCAGTTATAACATGTCCTAAATACGCAACTTCCTTTCTTAGGAATTCACATTTGTCAGGTTGAATCTTAAGATTCGCTTTCTGAAGACGTTTAAAGACTTCATTTAACCTAGAAATGTGGTCATGGATTGTTGGAGAATAAATAATGATGTCGTCCATGTAAACGAGACAACGTTCATTTTGAATTCCCAATAAAATGTTATCCATCACTCTTTGAAACGTTGATGGAGCATTTTTTAATCCAAATGGCATACGTACAAATTCAAAATGTCCATTTTCGACTGTGAAAGCGGTCTTCTGAATATCTTTAGGATCAATTTCAATTTGATGGAAACCGGATGCTAAATCTAAAGTAGTGAAATATTGGCATCGCCCTAATTGATCAAGTAAGTCTGAAATGTTCGGAAGGGGATATTTGTCGTCTATTGTAACCTCATTTAATTTTCGATAGTCGATGACTACACGCCATTTCTGTTTTCCAGAAGCGTCAATTTTTTTCGGGACTACCCAAACTGGGGAGGACCATGGTGATATTGAATGTCGAATTATACCTTGGTCTAACATTTTTGAGACTTGTGTTTTTACCTCTTCTTTGTGAATTTGTGGGTATCTATATGATTTTGTATAGGCAGGTTTAGCATGATTAGTGTCAATTGCGTGTTTAATTTCGTTTGTAAATGATAATTTATCACCTTCTAAATAAAATATGTCCGAAAATTTAAGACATAAATCTGTTATTAAATCTTTTTCTTCATGATTTAGATGTTCTAATCTTAATTGGTCTAAAATAATTTGTTCACGCTCAAAGTTATCGTTTATAAAATTATCCTGGTTGCTATCATTAATATTTAATATTTGGTTAGAATTTTGAAATGGTTCGAATTTTAATTTGGAAAAATTTACATTTTTCGGCATTGCGTTTGCATTGACAACTGATGTTAAAAATTCACCTTTGTGATTTATTCTTACGATGGAATTTGGAAGTCTTACTCTGTCTATTTCCTGCGCTAACAGTATAGCGTCAGTATTTACTAAGTTACATTTTAATTTAACAATTTGTTCTGTACGAGGTTCTAACGAAATATTGTTAGCAATATCAAAATTATCTGTACATTCATGAAGTGAATTTTCAGTAACTTTGAAAAGTGGAATCGTCTTAAAGTCAGTAATAAGTTGTTTGTTTTTCAAATCAATTATACAATTGTAATGCTCTAGAAAGTCGGAACCTATAAGTCCGTCGAATTCTATATCCAAGTTGTGTATGTATACTTTATGTGGGTTACCAATTTGAAATGGGATAAGTGTTGATTCGTTTATTATAATTTTTTGGTTTGTTATTCCTTGAATAACTACATTTTCCGGGGATCTTTGCTTATAATTTTCGCATGTTTTTTGTTTGAAAATAGTTAAACCAGCTCCAGAGTCAATTAAAATTTTAAATTTATTTGTGATGTCCTTTATATAATAAAGATTTTTTGAGTTTACGGTTAATAGTGGGTTTAGAAAAATATTTGTTCGGGGAAGTTCACATCGGGGTTGTAATCGTCTAGATTCATTGTTTGTACTTGACTCGTAAGCGTGTCTATTGTTTGGTCCGGGGGCTCGTCTTGAAATTGGGGAACTTGAAAATTTCGGCTTTTGTTTGGTTCGGGTTGAGTGTGATTGTCTTCTTGGAAATCATATTGATTAGCTGTATAATCAATTTCATTTGGGTAATTATATTCTGAAAAATCTTGTTGATAATCGCTTTGATTGTCGTACATGTTTGGTTCATAATCATCGATGTTCGAATCGTAGTTAACATGATGGGTTCTTTGTTGTGAAAATCTGTTAAAATTTTGGTTTGGTTGAAATGTCGAAGTTTGATTAGCAAATGAGGGTCGTTGGTTAAAATTATTATTTGGTCTCATGGGAGGCCTATTTTGTTGCACGTTTTGTTGAAAAGGTCTTGGATTTTGATTGTATTGATTTGGTTGGAAGTTAGGTCTTTGTATCGGTTGAGAGGTTTGGTTTGAATTATTTTGAAAACTTGGTCTAGCAAAATTTTGCGATTGCGATTGCTGTCTTGCGCGGCACTCATTTATTAAATGACCCGTACGTTTGCAATACGAACAAAGTTTTTGTGGGATCGGTTTCCTTATTTGGTTTGTAAATTGGGTTGTATTCTGAATAATTGGTTTCTGGAATTTCTGATTTTGAAAGTAAGACAATTGTAGTTCCCTACGGATTCTGTTGGTAGCTACATGCATGTCTTTGGGATTACCAGATCTTATTATTTGGCCTAGTTTAGGTTCAAGACCGGCAAGCAATGTATTGAGTGTCATTGTCTCAATTAATTCGGATTGAGCTTTCCTTTGCTCTGGGGGAAGAATTTGTTTTTGTATCGCGGCATGCATTTTTGCATTGTGTGTCTGTAACCGGGACACAAAAGTAAGGGCGGATTCGTTTGATAGTTGGTGGATTCGTTGTAGATCTTGTATCAAAGACGTGAGATCACGCGAATCACCGAAATGCAAATTTAACAAGTGTTTGATTTCTTCCCAAGTGGCTGGGTTACGGGAATTAATCAACTCGGCAGCTTTGCCACGTAACTTGTTTTTTACATGGAGAGTTAGGAGTACTTTTTGATCGGCAATTGCCATGCTGAAGGCAGTATTGCAAGAATTCAAAAATGTTTGCAAGAAAATCTGATTACCGTCGTAATCAGGTACAATGGAAAATATTTCTGATAGTCTGTAGGGTTCTACAGCTACGCTTACATCGGCATCGGCGTCTAATGCGCGTGCCATTGCGAGAATGTGCAAAAGAAATGTGTACGAGGGTACAAAAAAATGTGAATGTATATTCGCTACGTTGGAATATAGAACTGTTTTGAAAAGTATCGGTTTGATTACTTTTCTCGTTGCACAAAAATACAATGAATACAAGAATGCGAGATGATTCTTAAAAGTTTGTACTTACATGAAGCTGCACATGGGCTTGGGCTTGTAGGTACTTCTGCTTCAAGAGATTAGGATCTGCCACTACGGTGAGGGAATCCTCCTTGTTCTCGAAGTCTGGCTCGTCTAGTTAGGCACCACGAAGATGTTCTCCTTGTTCTATAGAGTTGCACTTCCAGTTAGGCACCTTGTTCCGGGGTGTTTAACAGATCCTACCGACTGCGCCAAATTTGTTATATTGCTTGTCGCAATAATAACTTTTTAAAAAACTTTATTACAGAAAATGGATAGTTGCAACTATCCTGATGAAAAATAAATATGAGTGAGTTAAATTTAGACTTTACTGTTTGAATACAGATACTACACTTGTCGTTACATGGTACTACACTGAATACAATTTGCTTTGAAATGTTCTTTTATAAACTATATAATGCAAGTTCAGCATGCAGGTGGGCAAGCGACAGCTTGGTCAACGGCTATTCTGCATTATGTGCTGATAAGCAAAATATAATGCCATGAGAAAGGATGTGTCATATAATATGCACTGATATGGAAATCTTATCTGAGTAACGCTAAATAATAAAATGTAAGTTATTATAAGCTGCTATGAGTTTCATATAACATATATATATATATATATATATATATATATATATATATATATATATATATATATATATATATATATATATATATATATATATATATATATATATATATATCTATATATATATATATATATATATATATATATATATATATATATATATATATATATATATATATATATATATATATATATATATATATATATATATATATATATATAACAGGTTCATCTTAATTTTTGCTGAAAATACACCCCTTAAAATCTTTCGCATCAATTTAGAAACAGCCTGTATATTTAGAATTTTCTTTTTATTTTGTCATTTGTCAAATATTTTCTGACAACGACTGGATAATAGAATATGTAATTTAGACTTTAGGTTAATAAGTAATTACCATAAAAGTACCTACTAGGGAATATTACTATTGATTAGAGATTAGTACTCAAATGTCTTTATGATCTAATGATAATGGTATAGAAATTGAGACTATTTGATGATAACCTAAATGCATAGTTTTATCAAACTAGCTGAAACCTGTACGTCATTTTATACGTTGTACAAATTTTATATCATATAGGTGTATATATTATATATATATATATATATATATATATATATATATATATATATATATATATATATATATTGTAAATTCCAAGCAAACAAATGGACACGCCAAAGGCAAACTTTTTCATTCTTCTACCAAAAATTGTTGGTCAGGGGATTGCTACGAATTTTCAAACGGCTAGTAAAAAAACGATTGCATGGAATATCCTTTATGTTGTGATTTATTTCGTTATTTTTGTATGGACTCTTTATTCTACACCTTACAAAGAAGACAAGTTTGGATATCAAGGGTAAGAAATTCTCGAACGTTGCCAAGAAAGAAATCAATACTCCAAGATTATTTTAAAGTCCTCTGTCGAATCCTAAATAAGTATAATATTTTTTAAATAATATCAACAGTTGAATTAATAAAATAGTACGGCACATAAATCTCAACGGCAAGAATAAAAACATGATATTTCGTCTTGCTAGGTCTAATATTCCGTTGCTATGTTTTTCTATCTAAGGCGAAACGAGATTTATTTATGAAACTCCATTGGGGTTGCGCGAGAGAGCTAAATCTCTAGATCTAAACTTTTGGGGGATCAATCCCCGTACTCCATTTTTTCACTCTTATATTTTCTACATCACTTCCTCACATTCCTGTTATTTGCCTTAACATTGAAGTTGTCAACTCCTGCCTTTCTTATGCCTTCTTTAATTTTCTGTAGCCACCTGGATCAAGATATTCCTCTTCTTCTTTTTCTAGCCTAATCAACTGGGAGCCGTTCATTATTGTGCTTGTTATCACATCCACGCCTGCTCTCCATATAAGTATGCCACAACCATTGGGTTCTCTGCTTTTTAATTTCTTTAACTCTTCCTCCTAGTTCTAAGATTTCTTGTTTTGCTCTGCATCTAAATTCTCCCTCTGAGACTCTAGCTGGTCTGAATATTCCTCTTATTATTTTTCTCTCTTATATTCTCAGATCTTCCTTTTTAGTCATTGTCATGGCTTCTGCTGCATACATTACGATAGGTATAATCAAAGCTATTTCTAGTCTCTTTTAAATAGAATTTTTTCTTCGATATTTTTTTTGCGTGAAATAAATAAAAAATAAAATTCCACTGTCCGTTCCATATGTTGTCTTTTAATCAATAATTCAATAAAATAATCTATCCATACTTCCGTAAATCCCTTCTCATTCTTAGTTCTACTCTTGCTTTTAATTTTTTAGGGTTTTTTAATTTTCTTTAACTTTTCTAGGTACAGCTTCATTTCTCAGATAAAATACTGCGTCCAACTATACGGCGCATCCTTATTCTTGGTATTCATAAATCTACGAGTAACATATTATCGAAATGATATACTGCACGTATATAAGAGACTAGTCTACATGCTAGCAGATTTCAAAAAACTCAACATACCTACAAATCATAATGTGTTCGACTACATCATTTTTATGGTAACAGGACTGCTTCTATCCACACCTGTTGCACTGATCATTGATGTATTTCAAACGCCCAGATCATTATCGGTGTGTCTATGGATCTGCTTGTATGCACCTGGATTTAGCTGTGTGCTATATGCCTGTGATTATATAGCGATGTTTTCTGGGTGTGCTAATAGGTTTGGTATTATCAACAGCACCTTGGAAGAATACTGTCGTCCAGATATGTCATGCGCACAAGCATATGCTTTTAGGAAGAAGAATACTAGGCCGCTTGCGTTGCTGAGAACACTGCCAAATGAAGACATTAATATGCTTGATCAGGTAATTTGAAAAGTTGACAGCAACAAAAACTAGGTATATAATACTTCTCTTCTATAAGTTAATTTTTGTCTAGACCTGTTGTCCGGTTTCTGTTTTTTTTTGTATTATAGCCTATTTATTCAAGAATGTGAAATTCTATTGTTTATTCAAGGAAATTTTGCTTTATTCATTACAGGGTGAAACAATTGCGAAGTATTTTTTCCATTAAATATTGTTTACACCCTGTGGAGTTCAACAGTTATACCAGCAAGTTAGAATTTAAATCGTACCTAGCCTTATCTTTTCTTAATATTATCTTTTTTGATTCAGTTTATTATCTTCATCAGTACCAGAAATACACAATTTTATAGCACATTTTATACATTTCATTTTGGAATAATTACGTTATTCATTCCTACTTAGAATATAATCAATTTAAACGTACAATGAAGTAGCGTAGGTATGCATATCTAATTGTATTCGACTAGAAGTTTGAATTTAGGTTTATTGGTAACTGTGGTGTCGCTTTAAGCAGTTGTATTCAATTGTAAGTGAACACGTTAGTTAACCTTGGCTGGTACCGAATCCAAAAATAATAGATGTATATTATTGCCCAATAAATTGATTATATTTTAAGTAAGAATGAATAACGTAATTCTTTACTTTTTAATTCAGTAATTAGAATAGATTTTTTCAGTCTGCTTTGTTTTTTTTTGAAAAAACACATTTTATTTCTTGCTTTTCAGTGAATATTGCGTTCTGTGTGTAACTTGTTTATCAAATACGAATATGGTACGCGTAGTAAAGGCGCTGCCTATATGAGGCAGATGATCAAATGGTGCCCAGGTTGGCACCAGTTCTGACCTGAGTTCTGCGGTAACGCACATAAAAAAACATACAACCGTCGGCGTCGGTTAAAAGTAGCAAGTAAGTAGCATGCTATGTAAAAAAGAAGGGACGTGTGGAATAAATGTCAAAAAGCATTTGGAAGGAGTGTGTTTATTGTGGTAATAGCCGTATTTTTTCCCAATATTTTTGTCAATATGGAACGTGAAGAACGAAATCTTAGTGGTGACAAATGTGCTCAAGCATTAATACATAATACATAAGTTCAGCCAACTAGGTTGGAGTTGTCGAAGAATTTGACAGCGATTAAAAGTGCCGCATAGTACTGTTTCAAGAGTGATACAAAGATTCAGAGATACTGGAAGTCATGTTCGGGACAAAGAAGAAATCCAGTAACAACCCCAATTAATGACAGATGTTTGACACTCAACTGTGTGACAACGTTCTGTAACAGCGCGAAGTTTGCAGTTACAGCTTCGAGAAGTAAGTGGTTTACAAATTAGTGGGGAAGCCAGTAGACAGCGACTTAGAGCATGTAATTTAAGACCACGAGTTGCTGCTCGAGGTTCAGCGTTAAATAAAAATCACCGGAGGGCTAGGATAAAACGGCTTAATGGGAACGTGTGTTATTTACAGTCCCGATTCCGTCTTTATAACGACGGAATCGAGACGTCTCCGTGTATATAGACGTCCCAATGAACTCACTGTATTTTGTATGCTCGGTGAAATTTTTCCTCGGTGAAAGGTGTGAGCAGGAATTTCTTTCAGCGGTCGCACGGAACTTGTCATCATTAATGGAAGCCTTACAGCTGTACGATATATACAAGATATTTTAGATAACCACGTGGTTCCATATGCGCCATATATAGGGCAAGGCTTTATGTAAATGCACGATAATGCCAGACCTCATATTGCTCGAGTTGAGCAAAATTATATGGCAGAATCTGAATCGACACCATAGCATGGCCAGCTAATAGCCAGGACTTAAATCCAAAGGAAAATCTCTGGGACAAATTTGATAGAAAATTTCAAGAAGTACGTAATCAATTAGACACTTTAGAAGACTGGGTGGAAACCGGTTCAAATTTGGACCAAAATGAAATAAGGTCGCTTATTTTAAGTATGAATCGGCGTTGCCTTGACGTGGTAGAGGCGGATATACGCGCTATTGACATTCCTTCTTTGCATCTTATTCATTTCCATTTAATTTTTTGTTTCGATATTACCTTTAAGTGAAAACAAGTTATGCTATAAAATTGTGTATTTCTAGTAAGTACTAATGAGGATAATGAACTGAATCAAAAAAGAGACTCTTAAGGAAACACAGGGTGTTACAAAATTTAATGGAAAAAACACGTCGCAATTGTTACACCCTGTAATGAATAAAACGAAAAAACGTTTCTTTTCGCAAAACTAGAACCACTTAGAAGTTGTACAAGTTCTTTCACCTTTATTGAGGATCTTCAGAGCAGTATACGATTTATTTCATTGATCATTTATACTTGAATTTAAAATATTAATACTCCAACACTTGCAGTGACGTTTTATGTCACAACAATATATATTACTATATAATCAACAATATTTTTAAATATCTCTAAATAACTCAAGAACCGTCCAATTTAGCTATAGTAAACTACATATGGGTTGAAAGGTAATCGAAAAAAGAAACGAATTGGATTATAAAATACAGTACGTCCCATTTAAAATAAGAACTTATTGAAGGTTGAAGTAGTCAAAGTTTGACATCAGTTATTGGACACCCTGTGTATTTTGTGCATTTGTTTATACATACATAAGCTCCATGTCTTTTTAGTATGTGGAACAAAAATTGGTTCTTGAAAGTTACCATAGCGAAAGTTATTAATTTCTAATGTGAGGGTTGTTTTCGCATAAGATTTTATTAAAATCGAAATATCTCAAAAACTATTGGTTTTAGGGATAGGGAATAGTATTGAAAGTTACCTTAAAATAACGAGTAGAATTCGAATCTGGCATAAAAAATATAGCATGCCATTTAAAATAAGGATGTTGTGGTCGACTTCCGGTATAACCGGAAGTGGCACATACACGGAAATTTTAATTGAATAGAGCACCCCTGAAAATCCCTGTGTGCAAATGTTCAGTTCGAAAATATATGTGGTTTCCCAGAAACGTCTAATAGGCCACTCACCGTGATGTACCCTGTATATATATATATATATATATATATATATATATATATATATATATATATATATATATATATATATATATATGTATATATATATATATATATATATATATATATATATATATATATATATATATATATATATATATATATAGAAAATGGTGTAACTTATTGTAAAATACTTGTTTTGCCCTTGAATCAAACCCTTGAATATGTAAAAATATTTTTGATAAATGATATGATAAATGGACATACATTAAAATGGTTTTTATTTTTACTCAAAAACGTGCGTAGAACGATAAAATCTGTAGAAAGTTTTCTTCTTCACAATGGAATAAGGAATTCAAAAGTAATTTTCATTTTTAGAGAAATCAGCGCCGTATGCGTCTCCATAGCTATCGATACGCCTAAGATTTCATTATAATATCATCAAGCTGTTTTGAAGAAATCTAATTTTTACTGTTTTTTTTTTAATTAAATTTCAACGTGCTGTAGATCGGTAACGAAGCTTTTGCGGATTTTTTTTTCATTCATTGCATACGTATAACATAATATAGTATCATTTATTGCAAATAAACCATCAGCTTCAAATACATCACCAATTTACTCGTAGATTACTTAACAATAATCAATATCTTACATATTAAATTGCAAAGTTTTGGCTTCATTGATAATAATATAAATAAGTATATAAATTAGTTACAAATTTCAAATTTAACTTTTTCTGAACCTCCCTTGGGGTAAGATCTCATATGTTCAACTAAACAATAACATAAATATATACTATCTCTCTCTCTCTCTCTCTCTATATATATATATATATATATATATATATATATATATATATATATATATATATATATATATATATATATATATATATATATATATATATATATATATATATATATATATATATATATATATATATATATATATATATATATATATATATATATATATATATATATATATATATATATATATATATATATATATATATAAAACTAGATCTGAACTAGGACATTTAATAGAAGCAGCTGAGACTAGATCAGCCTTAAAAATAGAAGAGAACAGAAACAGGGTCAGTCAACTAGAGAAGGAAAATTTGTTACTTAAGGCAAAGATTGAGGCCTTACAAGAAGGCAATAAAAGGAACAATATAGTTATATTTGGTATAAAGGTGGAAAACAAGCAACTAACAGCGGATCTAATTTGTAGCGAAATTAAATCATTACTGGATGTCGAAATTAAGAAATCAGAAATAAATAATTTTTATAGCCTAGGGAAGTCGCAGAGCTGCCCCATAAAAGTAGAGTTGGTAACACACATACTTAAAAAAACTATAATTCAAAATCGTTACAAGCTGAAAGGAAAAAATGTAACAATATCTGACGATCTTACCCCACAGCAAAGACTAGAGAGGAAGATCTTA
>CAXKVY010012706.1:0-20536 GCA_964058915.1 Tetropium fuscum | reverse complement strand
AAATCCGGGTACAACCCGCGGAGGTCGCTGAGTAAATCTCGATATTTTTTCAGTATCTCCCCTTCTTTCAAGACGTATTATTATAGCTCTATTAAAGCTCTATAACGAACATCGAATTGGTGGTCAAGGAGAATTATGTCAGGCTTATTGGCTTGTATTTGTCTAGCGGTGGGGAATGAGTAGTTCCTATAGATCCGGGTACTCTACCTACTGATCCTACTATACCGTACTTAGGTGGTAATATAGCAGTCGTAATGCCGCATTGTGGCGATAGATATAGACATAGGGTTAAGGATATAGATATGTTAAACAATCTGGCAGCAAATGCATTATGGTCTATGGGTCCTGACGATATGTCCTCCAATTAATGCCAGGCACTTATTATACCCATCATGCAGCTTTGGCAAACTAGGGTGTTAAGTTTACCCCGCTTAACTCAAAAAACTTTATCATTATTTATGTGTAGGTAAACTATAAGACATAGTTATTTATATATTACGCACATAAAAAGGTTTTTATGGCCCAAGGCGCCATTGTTGCCAAAACAAGAACAATTGTAACAATACTTGTCGAAGTGGCTTTATTTGACAGCAGCCTATTTGACTTTTTCACCGAATAATAACCGCTCAATTAATCTAAAGGGTCCGCCAATAAGCGCGCTCGATCTTTAAAATGAAATAAAGCAAGTTGTGTGAGAGGTATAAATGAAATTTATTTTTTGTTTGAAAGAGTATTCGAAGGCATTATGTATGGAAAATAATATCGGTCAAATGTCCACCTCGGCTTCGCTGGGTGGCGCGCATACGAGAAGTCCAATTTTCAATGACTCTGGCGCACAAATCGGGCTGTATTTCATCGATGGCGTGGCGTATGTTGACTTTGAGGGCATCAGTGTTTTGTGGTTGGTTTGCGTAGACCTGTGATTTAAGAAAACCCTACAAGAAATAGTCTAGTGGGGTTAAATCGCACGATCTCGGTGGCCAGTTGATGTCGCCTCCGCGCGAGATAACCATTCCTCCGAAGCGCTCGTGCAGAAGATCCATTGTGGCGCGCGCTGTGTGGCTCGTAGCGCCGTCCTGCTGAAATATCCTCGACATCCATATTGTCGATTTCATGCCAGAAAAAGTTCGTTATCATGGATCTGTATCGTTCGCCGTTTACCGTGATGGACACACCATCGTCGTTCTCGAAGAAATACGGCCCGATGATGCCTCCGGCCCAAAATCCACACCAAACAGTTACCTTTGCTGGGTGCATTGCGACCTGGTGGACCTCCTGTGGATTGTTCTCGGCCCAATAACGGCAATTCTGCTTGTTGACATTCCCATTTAACCAAAAATGTGCCTCATCGCTGAAGATGATTTTGCGACCAAAATCGGGGTCGACTTCCAACTGCTCTAAAGCCCAATCAGCGAAGATACGGCGCTGTCTATGGTCGTTTATTTTGAGCTCTTGTGTCAGCTGGATCTTGTACGGATGCATGCCCAAATCCAGATGCAAGATTCGGCGAAGTGATGTTTCCGAAAGGCGGAGTTCCTGTGCGCGACGTGAAATTGACTGTCGCGGATTTTCACGCACACTATCGCGCACAGCGGCGACATTCTGGGCAGATCGGACGTTTCGACGAAGCGTCGGTGTTGGCTGATTGTTCACCGAACCGGTTGCCTCGAATTTGTTAATCAAACGACGGATAGTCGACTCAGCAGGACGATCAATTGCACCGTAAAATTGGCGGAGCGCGCGTAACGTTGCTCGAACCGATGAATGATTTTCGTAATAAGTTTTAACAATTTGCACATGTTGCTCGCGGCTGAATTGGTTCATGGTGATTTGTGAAGATACACTGAATAATAACAACTACGTTTGCCAACTCTACCACAAACAACATGGCCGCCATGAGCTGTCAAAGATCGAGCGTCCCTATTGGCGGACCCTTTATATGAAAAGGGATGTGATGTACATAATTTTATGTTTTTGTGAAAAAACTATTAACTTTGCGCGAAGAAGACTCAAGAGATAAAAACGTTGAAGATTGAAGCAATCTTGACATATTGGTATAATTTTTAAATAAAGAAATGTCGGCTCGTTAAGGTTCTGCTGAAAAATATTACAGGGGTTGGTTGATTTACCTCCTTGTAACCATAGCACAGGGTTACACAAACTATTACCAAGTGTCATTTTATTAGCGCAAGTTGTTCGAAAGTTGTCCCAAATTTCATTCCTCTAAATTATTACATAGTGGAGAAAATAAATAAAAACTATTTTTGCTCCAACCGATCTCCAGATAATTGCATTTAAATATTCACAGTCGAGCCGCCATTTCGAATGGCCGCCATTTTGAACGGACGCATAGTTTGAAAGTCTTGATTTAACATACTTTTGCAAACATACTTGTGCAAATAAAATTATGAAATATTATTTAAAAAGTCGTATCTAAGGAAATATACATATTTTTTAATGATCATCCATGATACTAGATAGAGAATTTTCTCATTCTTCATCATGCTACTATTTAATAAGCCTCTTTTATTTGAACTCTTATATAGGAGGAGATAGAATTATAGGGATCCTGGAAGTTTTCGCAAATTTCATTAGACTAGGAAGCACATCAGTTATCGTGGAAAGCTAGTCTGTCTATTATCTAAATGTCAGCCTTTTAAGTGCACAACTTCACTGAAACAAGCTTAACTTTTTAGTAAAATCTCAAAAACTTCTGTCGCACTATATATAAACGTTAAATGAACGTTCGGAAAAGTTTTGTGATATAATATACTTTTACTTCCAAGCGAAATTTAAGTCTTAAAGGATTATGGAAAGTGATTTAGTGATAATTCATTTCCACCTATTACTGTCTTATTAAAATTGAATTTATTGAAGTGTTACTGAAATTAAAAAATACGAATATTATTACAAATATGCTATTCCCAATTATTATACTCTACTCCACCCAATTATTATATTCCATTAGGAAAGTCAAAGAGTATATTTCACTTGATCGGAAAAACTAATTTTCGTCTGAGTGCAAATATTTTTGCATCATTGTGTTCGTCCTGGAATTATAAATGGATTCCAAATTGTCCAGCCGTCCGTCTGCCTGGATGCCGCGTTTTTTGTGAACATGAACGTAAATAAATTCCATTCCGTTAAATAGCACATATTTTAAATAATTAATACCCCATTTCAAATATTTAACCTCATTTCAAAGTACATCTCTACTTGCCTGCCGTTCAAAAACTACCTGTAAATCTTAGATATATTCTTTCGCGGAGTTTTCGGTAGAACAACTCAAAATCTACTTTTATTAATACAACTTTTTGTTGTAAGACTAACGGTTTAAGCTACGTTTCCATGATAGTGCAATTTCACTCCTTTGAAGCCCTGGGGTAGTTTGTACTCCACTTTAGGTTTGCAAATTTAGGACAATAAATCTGCCATATGCCATCTTTTGCAGGAAATGGTGTATATTAAAAACGTAGTGACTGGACTAAAATGCATTTTAAGGTACACTTCACGAAAAAAAAATTACAGGCCTGGACCGTACCATTTTGCTACATAGGCAACCTAGATAGAGATGTATTTTTTATCAGAACTTACATATTTTATTTTATAAATTAACGACAATAAACGTTGTCTTGTTTTTTCAATACTGTTCCTATAGTTATCACACATATTCCAAGTGGAATTCTTTTTTAATAGACTGTGAATAGGTTTTAATACGTCCGTCAGCGGGGTTTTGAATAAGTTTACAGCTTCAAGAAAATATTTTAATTCCGTAACAGTTTTGGTACAGCTATCTGCTTTATTGCTAAAACTCTATCTAATGAAGCAATACAATAGATTAGGTTAGATTTTTAGGTAGAGTATAGTATATATTCAGTATTTCTCAATTATTTCTTCACTGATTTTTTTAGTTAGCTTAGATAACTTAGTTAGCGAAACACTCGTCGACAGCAGTCTTCTGTTATTGTGTTAGCAGGAAGCTGTGTTTGTTTTTTAATTTATACATAATGCGGCCCAAATCAGAATGGCCATAGAGCGGTGCTTGCTAACCATAGAATAGTCCTTGATGACTATAGAGCGATTTTAGATGGCCTAATTCGCCACATACGGCACCTAGATCTCCCAAGCCGACACCAATACTAATTCTACAAGTTTTTATCATAGATATATCACTTTTTAATTTCTTTGTCTGTCTTTATAGTTGTCTTCTTGGTGATAGTGGCTTCGGTGACGAACGACCTATCAGTATGGCCGTGCGGACCCAAATCAGCCATCTACTACCAAAATAGTTGGCGGCACCATTACCCAGGAGACAGACTCTTAAGCTAATAATTGTTGGTAATATTGGACAATATAGTTAATTTGTCGTCCGGATCATATATAATTATTCCTGATCTGTAATTAATCTGTAAAGCCCAAAAAATTATTAACATATATTTTAACGTATATACATGTATCAACTTTTATATGCTTAAAAATGCTAAGTGCAAAAAGTTGAGTTTGTTTTCATTAGAAACTTTTAAATGTAATAAAATAATTCCTATATAAAAATGTCTATTTGACAGTGACATTTTTGTTCCTCTGACAGCGATAAAAAAGGTGCATCATTTCTTATAACCGATAAAAATACGTTTCTTAAAAGCAGACGACATCTAGTAGCCGCACGTCACTTGGTTGTTTCAGCTATTAATTTTTAAGTATTGTGGAAACTATACCGTACAATAAGAGTCGTTTTGGCAAAATTTTGATTGAGCAAATTACAAAAAACAGAAAAATCAATTCCACAATCGACAAAAAACACGAAAATGTCAATATGGAGACACTTTATGGAGTCAAAAATATAGTAGATATTATGTTAAAGGATTATGCTTATAATATGAAAAAGAAAACTGGAGAATTAACAATATGTAGTTAAAACAATCTGGAATTCAATTCTTCGCAATTGAATTGAAATTTTTCAGCGAGTACAATATTATAATTTGATCCTTTTACCGACATAACATTTAACGAAGCAGGTGATGCAATAAACAGTAAACAGAAGGAATTACAAGCTCTTCCAGAGATAGGAAAGGATGTTCTGTAGCAATAGACTGTAGCAATAAAGGATGTTCTGTAGAAATTTTGCGAGAAAGAGATTTTCCATATAGCCTCTTATGCAGCACTAAACAATAAAATGTACCGTTTTAATGAAGAAAAAACATTGGTGTGTGCTTATGACCACACGATAGAAGTGAAAACTTCTAATTAGCAAATTTTAAAATCTATACTGTAACCGTCCGCCCGTATTACCACAACCCGCAATACACCTCACCAATTAATACAGTCATCGCTTCAAAAGTGCCAGAACATACCTGAGTACCAAATATCGCACACAGATACTTCAGTCAACCAGCGCTAGATGTCGTCCTACTGTATGTCGCTCCAAAATACCAACTCATAGTTACTAAGTACTGCGACGGCAGTCGATTCGATTCAATCTAATTCAATTCAATTCGATACAGAGCGGAAAACAATTGGATGGTAACCCGACCAGGCGGAACCTCCTGATATACTGTCCTGAACAATAGGCCTATGGAAGCTAAAATATGCTGTAAATACTTTAGATTCAAGTTTATCTCTTTCGCTTAGTCGCTTCAAATAATAAAATTATCAATCATTCAAACCGTGCCAGTACAGTTTCCCATTTAGCCAAAGCAGAAGTGACCAACAACTTATAAAGATAACCGGACACGTATCAACGTATCATCAATTAATCCCTACTTCCAAATTTATCCTGCACATCACGAAAATCTTGTTTGTAACTTACGAGCCTCGAATAAAACAAGTTAAAACCAATATTTGACATGTGTGGAAACTAGAGAAGAGAATATTGAAATCATTATTCCAATGGTAACCATATTGTTATTCCAATGGTAACTGAGTAACTATCGTTAAGTACCGTTTTCACAAGTAGGCCGAGGATAAAAATATAGAAATAAACAATAGTAAATACAATTCGTTTCTGTAATTTAAGTTTTATGTAATTTAACAATAATAAAGTAAAAATGAGGAACAATAAAATTAAGAAAATAGTGACGGAAATTCTCCCCGTCGCTCGAACTACAGTTTTCATGCGGCGTGACATGCTTCTTATTAAATTGGATATGAAGTTTTGGGATATGTTAGCCCACTCTTCAACTAAAGCATCTTCCAACTGGTGCAAGTTTGCCGGAACGTGCCTATTGCGAATACGTTTCCTCAATTCATCCCACAAGGGTCTATAGGGTTTATGTCGGGACTTCTGGCCGGTAATGGTAAACGTTCTATGCGGACTTCATGTAAATATTGGGTCAAAACAGCAGCTGTATGGGCCCGAACATTGTCATGCTTGAAAAAAAAATCACCTCCGATGTAGGGAGAAAATGGCATAACATATTCATCCAGAATGTGAATACATCCTTGACCTGTCAGCGAATTTCGTGGCAGAACACACTCCAGTCCAGCAGAACTCAGTCTTAGCATCCATAGCAATTCCGGTCCACACCATCACAGAGCCACCTCCCAAACTCTCCTTTTCACGAAACATGCTTTGCGGGTACCTTTCACCATTTCTTCTCCACACCCTCAAGCGTCCATCGGATGAATGCAAGCAAAATCTCGATTTATCTGAAAACACAACACGTGACCAGTCCCTTTCATTCTAATTTTCGTAAATGCGTGCAAAACTAGCCGATAATGTCTAGCAGCTGATCTACCAGAATTAAACGATGATGCCACAATGAAACCCGTGTAACGGTATTAGACCAAGAAATCTCAGAGGAAAGTGCTCCACGGAACATAGAAATATGTCAAAATCCGGTAACTGAGCAGGTTTTATCAATTCCCTCCACATCATTGCCGGCCCATCTGACGTGGTACCCATCCCAGGCATGAGTTAAAAAAGGGGTACAAAAAAAAGATGATCTGTAGGCAGATCTGTATTATTAACAGACACGCCGTATAAAGAAGGAGGAATACAGGAAGAAAAAATTTGATTTGGAAGAGAAAAAAGCGTCTCGTGCCGCAAAAAAGACACATAAATCTGAAACGGTTCCTGGAGATAAGAACGGTAAGAAGAAAATAAGTAGGGTAAGTCTTAAGGAGAACACAAAGGAAGAGATGAAGAAGATCCTTGAGAAATATTTAGAATCACCACCTGACACATCTTATGATGAAAGCGGAGACACAGAGTGCATGAACTGCAATAACAAGTATTCCAGTGACCGACGTGCCGATCCGTTGCAAAATGTGCACCAAATGGGGACATGAATGTATTTCCTTAAAATACCTATATATATATATTTTGTTTTTTAAAAGAAATACAATAAATTTGCATTTGAACATATGTTTTTTTATTAATTTAGAGACCTTGGCCCTAAGCTTTTCGGGGATCATTTTGTCCCCCTCATGGGATCATTTTGTACCTCCCTTTTGTAGATAAACAAATAATGCTTTCATGAAATAGAAGCTAATGAATGTCACTTGTGGGAAAAATCCAAGGCTTTTCACGTAAATGCATAAACCTAAATTTTGTGGTAGTTTTCCCTTAGAGGGATCGTTTTGTACACCTTTCCTCTACTTATTTTTATTCATACCACCCAAAGTAATTAACCTATATAATTGCATCTCATTGATAAATCTCTTCTCGTTTTGATAACCCATTATTTTCTCCTCTCTAGGGCTATGGGAAAACGTTCCATTAAAAATCACTTTTTGCAGAGTTACTGCTGCACAACAAGGCAGTTTTGCGCCCTGACTCTGATTTGTAATAAAAACAACTTACAGCTGCCTTTACAAAATTTTGAAGCAAAAAACTATAGATAAAACAGAACTAATTTGTATACTTATAACTGACTATTATTCTGACTCGAATACATTTAAGATAATAGACGACTCTCAGCCGGCGCGGCTAAATATATATATATATATATATATATATATATATATATATATATTTATCAGATATATTTATTATTCGTACTTCGTGATAATCTAAATCTGTTATAAACGTAAATCAGTTTTAATATCAGTTCTACTCCTCTTAAAGTGAAATACTTATGAAATGCATTGTAAAATGCTACAAAATGTTGTAATATTCGGAAACAGTATAACGCAATAGGATATGTTTCAAAAATGTCCCATTCACACTGGGACCTATTCGCATCAAGATTGAAATTAAATACATGTAAATCCGCATGTTAAGGACATTCTTGTTGCTTTTGAGAACATGTTTATCTTTGTAATATCGATATCTCTAAAACTCGATCCTGCTATATACTACGTAAATACGAGGAATGGTATCCACTCACGAATGCCGGTTTTTGCTTAAAATTGAAAAGCGATTCATCAAATTGTTTATTTAATTATAGATTGTGACTGCACTTAATTAAATTCATGTTGATTCTCACAGAAATTTGCCACCAATTTGCATTCCATTTATTTTTCGACGAAACCCGCTCGGTTATTAATTACTCGTATTCTTTTAGGCATGTAATTACGTTTTTAATTAAAATGTGTTATTTTTGCGTACCTACGCTAAATTATGTTAATGCTAGTTTAAATTATGGCATTCATATACTTTGCATTTACATCCTTTAAATTCGAGTGAAAAAAATATAAACACACTCCTGGATGAGAGGCCATTAACTAAGGTAAACCTAATTAATAGGTAAAGGTGTTATAATAATTAACGAAATGATCCAAATTTTCTTACTTTGAGGTTTTTGGGGTCGCTGATCACGAATATGACGACGGGCTGAATCAAAAAGTCCGCCGATACACCAGGGTGCCCTACTTGATTCCAGGGTACCCTTGATATCTTTATATTATCCAGAAGTCAATAAAACAATCATGCAGTGGTAACGTTCTGGATTCACAGTCGAGGGGCCACGGATTAAACCTTTTCCGTTTATATTATTTTTTATATATACACCTAACTTACTAAATGAATCAGTTGAGGGAATCAAACACGCGGGCATACAGTTTTTAATGGTAATGGACGTACGGCAGCCATTTATTTATTCTATTTTATCTATTTTTATGAAATATTGGTATGTTATACTGCGTGGTCATCTTCATGTACTAGAAAAGTTTCAGAACTACACGGTATGTTATTATTGATATATATTCCTTTACCCAAAGACGATTTTTGAGGCATATCTTACGTTGTTTGAATATTTCGTTCTTGAGATTCACAAAAACTGCATGGGAGCCAACTGTTCCAACGGCAACCAATATTCACAAGAGGAAATTGCAGCGGCTGCAGTACAGTTAGAAGAAGGAAATACTGATCAAAATGAATTAAACATGTAAGAAATGTGAAAATTTCATGTATAAGTAGGCAAATAAATAATTTAGGCAAAATATCAAACAATTTTTTCCATGTACTTACCACTTCATTTAATACCTTGACCATTTCGTCACTCTATTGATTTTTGGAACGTTTATTTAACTAGGTACTTTTATTTACATTATGTGTTGAAAAGAACTTAATACGCAGTAAGAAAAAATATTACTTTATCTGTTCTACTGCATTCTAAATATTTGATTTTAAAAACATTAACTTTATTATTAAAATCATTATTATTTAATATGTTATTATTATTTTATGTTATTTCTTATATCACAGTCAAAGAAAAAATATATTTCGGTAATGTAGTTCTAATTTTTTTTGTGAGGTATTTCTGTGCGTACCATAGAGTGGATAAAGAAGGACAAAGTTCACTAGAGAGCAGCGGTGAAGTCAAATTATCCAGTCGTAGAAAGAAACGTGTGAGAAGATCAGCAGTCACGGATATACCGAAATATCAATCACGAGACATTCGACAAATATTTTAATATTTTTAGATTTTTATAAACATGAAGATGTTGTCGTGCTACAGTAAAAAAAATGCAACAAAAAATCACAGAAGATTTAGGTCGCAATCAATAAAAAACTTTAAGAACGATTGTAGAGAAAATGGGCTTCAGGCGAGGAGAACACAAAATAACAGTTGCTAGTGAAAGTTCCTATTGAAAAAATGGAAATCATAGCCTTGTGAATTAAATATTTAAAAAAAAATACTTCCGTAGTAAGAACAGACCAATTGTATTTTTGGATGAAACGTACATACTGGACATACATCTTCTTATACCTGGACTGATGATTCTACAAAACGATTATTTAGAAATATATTTAAAGGATCAATATTAATTAGTGGACATGCAGGAGGAGAAATGCGTGTTATACCTAATGGTCTCTTAATATTTAAATCAAGTACCAAATTTGGTGATTAAATGGAGAAAAATTAATTCCAAATCTACCTGGTAATTCCAATGTAATAACCGATAATGCCCTCTGCAATAATATCCAGGTTAATCGAGCTCCAATATTCATTTCTGTGGAAGCACTAGAAAAAATCAACCAACTGCCTTGAAACCTGAATTATATGAATTGATTAAAAATAAAAAAGAAGAATATAATGTAAGATACAAATTTGTTGAGATGTTACATGCACATATCACACTGTTTTGCGTCTTCCGCTGAATCATCCAGATTTAAACCCATTTGAGTTAATTTGGACAGCAGTTAAAAGCAACTTATAAAAAAAATGTAACGTTTGAATTAGATGTTGTCAAACGTTTAACGGAGGAAGAATTTAATGAAATAACTGCGGATGAGTGCCAGAAACGCTGTTAACATGTGATCAAAATAGAAGATGATTATTTGCAAAAGCAGTTAAATATAGACATAGAATGTGGAGTGAACCCACTCATTATAAACTGGAATGAGCCTAGTGATGACAGAATCATTGATTTCTACTCGGACAATGACGACAGTTGCTGACTATTTACTTTATACATCACAATATATTGTTATTACTATTTCTATTGCTTTAAATGTAGGCCGAATTATGTGCTGTTTATAATATGTGAAATATATCTATTAGATACCTACTGTTTACTTATTTTTAATTATTATTTTTTAAAATATAGTCTGAATTTTTTGATAATTCGTGAGCGGAAAAAAATATTTCCATTTTATTCAAGAGCAAGGGGGATTCGATAATAAACTATAATAACTTTTTTAAACTTTAAACTAGACAAAAAAAATCTGCATAGTCATTGGCGCTGAAGGCGAACAACGCGTTATTAAGTCCCTATTTTACGCCTCTGTGATGCACATGAAGACTACCTTTACCATGTCTTCATGTATCTCATGCATGTTTTGGCATAAAAATGTTCTGTATTTTAGAATAATGGAAAAATGGTCAGAAAAAATTATTCCACAAAACTTGTATCTGTATTTCGGAAATGGAGCCTTTATATCCAAGTTTATAAGGCAATTTACAGCTATTTTTATATATACATATATAAAGTATAGACTGTTCGGTTCCGAAGTTATAAAGATAAAAACCGTTGCACCATGTATACATAACGATGTAAAACTGATGATCAGAAGAGTTACTTTTTTTTTAAATAAAAGCTCACGAAGGTTGCTTGAGGCGAACAAGAAACAGTGTGCTCTATATGAACTCTCTATGTGCACTATTCTAAATTATTCATAATGCATTGTGTGCATGCATATTGAATAAAGAGCATGCTGCACATCATTGTTTGTGGTCAGTAAAAACCGAATATGAAGTAAACGAATAATGTACGCAAAAAAGGGAATGCTAATTAATGATTAGAGGGTCATTATTCATTGTGAGCGCGTAATTCAGTTAACAAAGATGCACGCTGGTTTCGCGTTCATAATTAGATTGTTTAGAGCGCCATGCAGACGACAATGACTGAATATCTGCCGTAAATCGATACGCCAGCTTCATATAACAGATATTTTGTCTTAAAACAAAATTTATCATACCAATTCACTCACAATTCATGTACATTCGGTTACAAGTATTGCGAGACTAAAGTTTTTCTTCTGTTTATATTATGTCCGTAAACACTTCGTTACCGATATACAGGATGTTGAAGTTTAACGAAAAAAACAGTAAAAATTCGATTTCTCCAAAACAGCTTGAGATACTATAATAACATTTTAGGCATAACAATAGCTATGGGAGACGCATACTGTGTAATACCAAACGATTTTTTAGTTTTACCAGTGGCACGCGTATTGACACCTCACCGGCTATTTTTTAAGAAAGATATGACGACGCTGGTTTCTTTAAAAATAGAAATTACTTTTGAATTCCTTGTTCAATTGCGAAGAAGAAAACTTTGTTTAGATTGTATCGTTCAACGCACCATTTTTTAGTAAAAAAAAATAAGAACCATTTTAATGCATGTCCATGTCTGTCAGGGGCAACTGACAGAGACAGACAGAGAGTTATGGCTTGCATTTAGTAAAAACTTTCTGATATAGTTCCTGTGTCCTTTTATTTTATGTTTATTTTAAGTCAAAAACGGCCTCCCATCCCCTGCGCGGGTGGATCCATTTTCACGAAAAACCACCTCTAGCGGCGATTGTACTTCCGGTTTTTATCGGTTTTATCGTAAACCGTAAAATTCTGGATAAAAAAGGTCCCATTGTCCTCTCAGCTGATCCCCATCCATATCTCGCAAACAGCGTTCAAAGTCGAAGGTATCTTCGAATGCACACGTAGCGATCAGCGCAGTGTCTAGGTGCACTCCAGAGTGTACGTAAGTTCAACGGTTGGGTGTAGTCCTTGGCACAGAAGGGAGAGCTTATACAGAAGCGAAGGTAAGGCTTCCCTCCAAAACCAAATTTCAGTGCGTATGTGTGTAACAAGTTGTATAGTTGTCAACCTCACTTTTCTGATACGAACGTCTGGCGATATTTTCGTTTAACTTTCGTTTGTATTTAAGTTGTATTTTTTCAGTGTTTTCTGTTTTTGTTACAATAGTGAGTTATTGACTTAATTATTTTATGTCTTCGCTTATATGTGTAGCAGTGATGGCTCATATTAGTTCGTATTTTCGGGGATGTTCTTCGAGAACAGGCGTTTCGAGGTTGCACTTATGGGTCGCACCTCGAAATAATTCAGTAACTTCATGTTCCATTCACAGCAATTGTTTGTTTGGTATGTAAACTTCACTAGCGACTACCTTGAAACCTACCCTGACCCTGTCGGGTTCCACGTTATACCTACCTAATTAAAAAAACTAGTAAGTAACTATGCTTGTAAAATGTTTAAACTTACACTAAGATTTACAGAAATTTATTGTATCTGTGCGTACAATTATTAGTGTATAAGTACTAACCATAAATAAAATTTTAGATATCCCTATTCGTTCTGTCTAGGAAAAACACAAGACTACAACCGACACCAAAGCTCCTCTTCATGCCACTGTAGAGCGCTCTTCGAACACAACAGGTATGATGAGTTTTTTTATCTTTGTATATTGTTATGAAATATTTCACTAGCTGTGCGTTATTTTTACAATTGTTCAGATATATTTTTAAATTGACAAATTAAACCCAAATTTAATACGTATAAACACAGCTCTTTTTAACCACAATGAAATTTCAGATATCAGCATGACTCCCTCTCTAGAAGAAAGTACTGAAGCTACTGTTGTCCCTACTTCTTGATCTTCTTCACCAATGCAGGTACCTACCTAATACGTCTGTTGGTTTTGTATTGCTTATATGTAATTTTTAATAATCCTATAGCATTATATGATATTTATTTACTGTAATATGACATATTTATTTTCATTTTAGGCCCAAGTGGTATTCACACCTCTCTAAGGTAGTTGCCTATGTTGACAACATCATCTTCATGTGCAACCCAAACATCTGCTAGCTTAAGCTCCGACAGTCCATGAAAAAAGAAGTTGAGACAGAAAGTTACAGCGCCGAGGAAGAGGAAATTAGAAATACTTTAGAACAGTCGACTTCTATAAATTTTTTAATTTAATAGTTTTTGATTATGTACATAATCCCTAAAATACTTAGTTCTTATGCATAATAACGTATTTAAGAGATTAGCGCTAACGTACACATTTACAATACCTATATATGTATATTTTTATAATAAATGTATAAGTAGGTACCTATTTGTCATTTAAAACGTAAAGTTTTCACTGAATATGCAACTTTTTTTATTTTCCTCACTTGACAATAAAGGTATTGTCCAAATACACTCAATACAAATATTTGTATAGACATAGACAGACTTGTTTTTTTTGTATAGACAGATTTATATAGACAGACATGTTTTTTATAAAAAATTTAAAAAAAAAAATAAATTTACGTAGTATTTCTGTGATGTGGAATATTCTATATGTTTTGGTGTAATGGTCATCACTACATTTACGAATGCACTCGTTCTGTTTTTTCTAATAGTTTAAATTTGTAATAAGATCATATCTGGAAATTTTGTAACTTTCATATACGAGTACACTTTCTTTTACTTAAAATATAATTAAATTCTAATAAATATGTTATTTATATATGCTTATTGACAATGACATGTCGTCAGTATATTTTTCAAAATAAATTCAAGACTATAATCTGTTTAAATGTTTTGCTAACCTTTCCATTAACTCTTATAAATATGAAATTGAAACACTTTTGTTTACTTGTTTATCAAGATACTGAAAACCATAAAGCATTATTTCAACTCATTCAAAATTCCAAGAAGTGGAATTATGTAGGTATATTTTGAATTTATAAAATAGTTAAATATTGTTATAAAATATGGAAAAATAGAGTTATGTGACTTTATGATGTTTTATTTACCATTTTTTAAAACGTGATGACGTCAACAAACAAAATTTAGAGAATCCACCAGAAAGTGGTTGTTAATAATAATAATGTTCACGTTCACTACACAAATCAGGAGTCATAGGTACTGCTACCAAACGCTACTAATTTTGACTAATTTAAAGATTACTGTATAAAGCGAGTTATTCATGTTATCGTTTGATGGCGACCACAATGTTTATTTTAATTTTTCTCTATTTAAATGCAAAAAATAGAAAACATACGGGTTTATTATTTTTTTGCCTAGTATCCGTTAATGTAGTAAGAAAAAATTGAAAATACCCTATTTGTTGTTTACATGACCTAGAAATGTTAATCCCATCAATTATTGTAAATTGTAATATTATTTGAATTATGATTAGCAGAAAAATTCTATAAAAATTTGTAACAACAGGTTTACACAATCGAAAGTAACTTAACATTCATTCTAACAATCAATATGCTTACATTGGCTTAACAAAAACATGGATTCAAGTACCTTTTCATTTACATTTTGTCATTTTTCGAAATACTTTTTTTCCGTGTAGATAGGTTTTAGTGTCATGTATCACAGAATAATATGTTAATATCACATTTCTCTCAGTGTAACAAGTTGTTGAAGATCCCTGAAAACGGCCCCTCCAACATAAAAGGGACCGCCGTTACCTTCGCTTCTGTATAAGCTCTCTCTTCTGTGTCCTTGGGACGAGACGTTAAAACACGAGATGTATTCCACCAAGATGTATTCCAAGCCAAGTGCGCATGCGTCATTTTGTCCTGTCAGACCACAGGGTCAGGTGCCAGAGATTTTAATGTGAAGTTAACGTTTAACTATTTAGTTACTGTTCTTATAGGTTCTATTGATGTTCATTTGACTGTACATGTCCAATCTCAAACGATTCATTTCACCGTTTATGTTTTCGCGGTTATTGTAGACTACCAAAGTATTTTGTGAATTTGAATAGTACAAAATTGTGATTTATTTTTAATAGATATTAATATCAATTGGAATTTTTAATAGATATTAATATCAATTGGAATTGGTTTTAACATAAAAATGCCGGTTGCGCGCAAAATATGTGACAAGATTTATAGCATCCAATTAAATTTAAATAAACATTGTCGCAGTAAACATAATATTTAAAGCAAGAATGTGTCTATGCTGGAAATCTGCATAATAATTTCATGTTATTTTCCAAAAAGTTCACATCACATAATAATCGCATAATAATAATAAATAATTAAATCACATAATATTCTCTTCATATTAATTGCTATATAAATTGTGTTTTTTTATATTCCTTATAACATATTGTTAACACAATCACTAAAACGCACATATTAAATTATTAGAACAAAAATATGTCCGCCTGAAACACTATTTTATTTTATTTTGTATTTCTTGTAGAAATGCAACATACTTGGTACTTCGTGTAAATAGTCATAGTTAATCGTCATAGTAAATAAGTCATTAGCAATTTAAAATAACTCGTCATTTTACACGTCAACAGAAGTACGTGAGCATGCGCTCTTGATGGAACATTCTCGGCTTTTAACGTCTCGTCTCTTTGGGTACGTCACTTAAGCGCGTAATGACAATTATTGCGTACACTCTGCGCGTACACTCTGCGTAGAATGCATGTGCATTCTACGTTACAAGGTCGTTGGGCGAGTCAATGATTGCACCGTAAGCAAAATCCTTAACTAGAAGGTTAGTTTCGGTAGAACTTGTGAATAATAGATATACGTATTTGGAAGCCATAGTATAAAAAGCAAGTACCTACTAATGTTATGTGTTATTTTTGTGATAAATATAAGATATAAAACTTATTCATAATGCATCTTGGACAAATATTCTCTTCGTTTGAGGAGTTAAATAAAGCGTAAGAAACTATGAACAAACCGAGAAACAAAAATACGTGGTTTTGCGAAGTAAGTCAATCAAAGCTGTAAAATTGCTCAAAGCTTCATCAGCTTAAAGAATCCCTAAAATATTATTCCACTACACATGTGTGCATTCATGGAGGAAATTTTCGTATACTAGGCAAAGAAATTCGCGAAGTCAGGTATGCAAAAGTTAGGATTGTTTACCTCTACGGAAAATAGAGGGCTTTATTAGAACTCGTGTCTTTACTACGTTAATTTATGAATTATTTCTCTAGTACGAAAAATATGAATTGTCTTTCATATATTAAAGTATCTGCTTCTGTGCAAAGCAAGTTCTCAAAGTGACACATTTAGATAAAACACATGAAGGTCATCGGTTCTCACAGGTATGTATGTTCCATGATGAAGCTGTGGCATTATAGTGTATATAGGTAATATAAGTAAAATAAGGAACATTTTAAGTTAGTTGACTTATGTTAGAGACTAATGAAAAAGGGAGCAATCCAGCTCCCCTTGTCCGTATACAGTCTACATAAAATAAAAAGTGAATTAGTATGTGAATAGATGTGTTTTACTTTTATATGTATGACAATGAATGAATGGGACATTACATGGCGAATGGGACATTACATGGGACATTACGCAAACTGGGGAAAATTGCATCTAAAGAAAAGCAAGAAGAAATTGTTATTGCCCAAGCTAGTTATTGCCATTGCTAGTGTTACAGTTGGAGATATAGATAATGCAGTAAAGTCTCGGACATTCAAGGAATATTATTGCAGTAGGATTAATAATTTTGGCAATTTCAATAATTGTCATCTATATGTATAACAAATGCAAGAAACAATTACATAGTGTTGTCATGTTTAGTGTAACGCCCCTTCGACAACTCCACGAAGAATTAAGGGTATTTTATCACAATTTAATAAGACAACTCTAAAAGGAAATTAGATGTAAAAGCAACAGAACGTAAGTTAAATAAACTATGTAAATTAGATTAAAATAACAGTGCAAAATAGTTTTTGAATATTTGGTTGAAAATAGGAAATTAGATATAAACGAAAAGGATTTCGCTAAAACTTGTTTAAGTGTCAGGGGAAACAAGAAGTTGATCCAAAATAAAATTCATATCAGCACTGACCAGAAAACAATTCTTAAAGATTTATATATTTAAAATGGCATACAAAGTGAAAAATCTTCTAATTACTTAGAAAACGCCATTAAAGCTTTAAAGGAGACATACCTATGGTAAGTCACATAATTTATTGATTTCTGAAAATTTTAAATATTAACTATGTTTTTAGAATGTGATGTTGAGGAGGTATTTTATACAGAAGGCAGTGTTTTTAATGGACTTTATTTTTCAACCAAAACAATGAAAAATGTAGTTTCGGCATGGCTGAGCTTTATTTCAATATATGGTAAATATAAGTTGCTTAATAGGCTGTACCTTTTTAATTTTTCTTGTTTTGATTTGATTTTGATTCAGAGGGAAAAAAAGCGAAATTGTTGGGATTGCTTTAGTGTGCTCCGAAGATGCTGAAACATTGAAATGACTATTGAATCACTTCGAAACTGAAAATAAACTCAAAGATAGAGATGTTAAATGAATAATAGCCGACAAAGATCTTCTGCAGAGAAATTTAATTAAAGACGTTTCTCCAGGGGTATCAGTTTATATTTGCCTATTTCACACTTTGAAAATAATGAGAAGGGAGATTTCGTGTGATAAATAGAATATTACGAAAACTGAGCGTGAAACTAAGAACAACTTATATACAGCGAGAATGATCTCAGTATAATGAAAGATACCAACTTCTTAAATTAACTGTTCCTAATAAAGTTATATCGAGAAAAATTGGCACCCCATAAGGACAGAATGGACCGTATAAAGTATGAGAAATGAAAACTTTCTGAACAGGACTAATAATAGACTTGCATCTATAAACCAAAAAATAAAATAAGTGATGCGCACAAATAGCAGCTTACAAGACTTTGTGGAACATTTCATTGTTTTTTTACATGCTCGTGAAAACAATCGTGATAATAGATCAGCAAAATTAATATTGAAATAACCAATAAGAAATTATACTTAAGTCCACAGTACGAGTATTTACAGTCATTGACAACGTACGCAAGTCAATACGTTTTGTCAGAAATAAGTGCCTCAAAGGAGTTACAATATTTAAAATATGAAACCAGTATTAAGAGTTGCACTTGTATTAAATATAACTCCATGAATATGCCACGTAAACATATTTTTTATATCAGAAGACATTTGGATGAACCTATATTTGACATAACGTTGTGCCATTGGGATAGGGATATTATTTAGATAGGTTAGAGAGGTACTATTTAGATATACCAAGAGGTACTATTTATATAATCGACGAATTACTTCGAGTGAAAAAAATGTCGATGTAACCGTTATAGCAGTGTCAATGACCAAATCAACAGCAAACGTAGGAAAAACGGCGAGTCAAAAAAGACCACAGGCGCTGTTTAATTAACTAAGCCATTAGCAAGTTTAGCTAGTAAGTCATGTTATAATTAATTTCAATACAAAATAGATATTTTGAATACTATTGAAATATTTTGGCGACAAGGCTATGAAGTGGTTGTCGATAAAGTTAATGTACTACATGATAATGAAAATATTGTTGATGTGGAAGAGAGCCTGTCTCAAAATACCTCGCAAAATGCCAAAGAGGTGAAGAATCAATTTGTGTCAGTGAAAATCCAGTGGTATTTTCCGATGAAAACCAAGCAGCGACCATTGAAAATCGTCCAAGTCCTAGTAAGAAAAGTGTCCTTAAATCAGATTATTTCTAAACAATTTTTTTTTTAATAAGTGTAGTATTAAAATATGTTAAAATGTCTCTTGTGATAAAAATAAAAGGGCGGCCCCAAGGAGCAGATCAAACTGCAATAGGACTAAAAAAAGAAGAAAAATTAGTTTAAATTATATTTATTGCCATTAAGATTCCATTTTCAATAAATGTACCTTCGTTTATACATATACCTGTAACAAATGTTTTCTAGACAGTAAAAGAATTACACAAAAAGCATGTTCGCCATAATTAAAAGAAATGGCGCTTCCGCAAAGAGATTGAGTGTACGCAATAATTATCATTACGTGCACTCCATAAGTGACGTCATACGTCTGACGTACCCAAGGAGTGTATCCAACCCTTGAACGTACAATCGGAGACACCACAAAGTCACCGGCCACATACGCCCTCCCTCTCTAACAAACCTGACTATGCTGATGTTAGAAAGAGAGTATCCGATTTCCTGGTGACTTTGTATTGTCGCCGATTGTACGTGCTCTCTGGAGTGCACCTAGACACCGCGAAAAACCAGCCATATGCGGACTTCCAGAGCGAAAATATCAAAACGAGCTACTTTAAAAAAATGCTCAGGGATGATTTTGTAAAGCGGAATCTCCTCTACAAAATACGTTACTTTCCGCTACGAAATTATACTGTGCAAGCGATATTCATTAATTTTTTCTTCTCCCCGCAAATATTTATTTTGTAATTATATATATATATATATATATATATATATATATATATATATATATATATATATATATATATATATATATATATATATATATATATATATATATATATATATATATATATATATATATATAATGTAATATATATCGGAGGCCTATGGGCTTTCTTGGGGTTAGACCGCTTGGACATTTTAATAATTCGCCACTACCTACAAGCACGCCACTGGATTTGTTAGCAAACATAGGCTTCATTAACAATCAGAATCAAGAGTTTACATAAATTGACAGTACACAGAACACCACCAATTAATTATGAAAATAACAAAGGAACTAATGGTCCGCCACCGCTAGCCCGCACGATTTCGAACTCGCTTTCAACCCATCATTTCTCAATGCCTCTCTTGCCGGGC